>BPLR01002006.1:0-75298 GCA_021605095.1 Caerostris extrusa
TTTGACCTCTGGTCGCAACTTGGCCTCTGGAGAGAGGAAAGCGTTTCATCGCGGTATTATTTTTATTTTCATACTCAATGTTTTTTCCTTGCTCACAGCAGGTTGGCCTGAGCTGGTCGGTGCCCATCTTTAAATAAGTGAGAGATGCCAGGCGAGGATTTTCATTTCCGGTTTTCTGGAAAGGTATTCAGGAGTGAAATATGCCAGCGGGCTGTTTTTTTTATTGCTGTCTTGGGTCTTTGTTTCTTGCAGTCTCATCGTTGGAGATTTTTTGATTGATATGAAGTCAGTTCTTTTTATGTGATAGATGTGTTTTACAGAAAATGGCATTAAAAATTGGAGCTGAAAGATTCCATGTAGCTTACAAACCATGAGCCAATTCACAATTAGTCAGATGAGGTTTTCTTTGTACTACTTACATTGTTGCATTTGTACAAATAAGCTGAAATAGAAAAAATGTCGAATTTTAAACAATATTCATATTTCTTGCTGAAAAGCAAAATCTTTTCTAATTGTTATTTTTAAAAGTGTTAAAGTGCAAAATAATGTCAAAAAGCCACGTTTGTCATATATACCAGTACTGGCGGCCATGATTCAGCGCGCCTGATCCGCAGGCGCTGCGCCTGAGTCTCGATGGTGCCATTGGATATATAGCCAGTTCAAAATCCTCTCTAATCATATCCGTTTACCAGGACAGCTCCAAGGCGTAGGGATGAACCCTATCTCAAATAAAGAAAGCTGATAGTCTTTTATGTTATATTCTAATATATATGTTATGTTGTTCATAACATATTGTTACTCATAAATAATTTTACGTTCACATTTTGCTGATTATCTCACTTTATTGAGATCCAAAATTACAATGATGAGCAAAATCTTCCTTTTTTCATCTCTGCTATAATAATATATCGTTGTTAATTATGTTGTAGTAATGGATGTTGTTAAAGGCCTAATGGGTAAAAACAACTAACTGGCGCTCCTGGTACTACAGCCCATGGTGGCCGCTGCCAGTCTACCGGCATGATGCCTTATAAGGTAGGCTGCCGGCTCCCAAGATCAACAAAGTCACAGCCAGACCATACCCACATTATTTAAGCAGATTCAGAACCACTGTAAACATCCTCTACGGTGCCGCCGGGATTCGGGACCAAAACCTGCAGTATAGGGCACCAGTCACTCAAAGTGAGCCCATTTAATTGTATAACGTTGTTTAATTATTGCATTGGTCTTAAATATCTAAGATAGAAGAGCTGTTTTTTGTTCGAATATGAGTTTCCACATAGTGTACTTACGTATCACAAAGACATAGACGTAGCTACGTATCAGTTAATGACGAATGATTCTTAAAAGTTGTGCTGATAATGAGCAGATGACTCGGCGTTATCTATTTTTTTAATAGGACATCACGACTAATTAAAAATCATAAATAAAAATTGTTTAATATGAACATAGTTGAAAATAATATGAAAACGTTTGGTATTTCATAATAATAATACACATTTATTATTCATTAATAAAGTCTTATCGATATCTATCTATTAATTAATAATATCTAATATTAATTATTTAATAAACAAGATAGATAAATAGCAGATATATTGTTATTAATATAATGTTCACCCATTAATTACTTTAATAATAATCTTCAAATATACTAAAAATAGGAGACAGAAACCCCGTTATTAATTAAAAAATTAATTAATATGAAACAACAAATTAATCAAATATGCGTTTTATTAAAATACTAAATTTATTAAAACTTTTATTAATATTATATAGTTGTATGTTAGTATTGTTGTTTCATAACATTATAGTTAATGTCAATATTATATATACTTTTGAGAAAATGCAAAAGATGTAAATACAAATTCTAAATAGTCTATATATTTTTAAAAATAAAAAAAATCACACGACATACTAAGTTAAAAATTGCTTATAAATCAGAAATATCATTTTTTTAGTATTTTTGTAAATATTATCTCCTTGTAAGTTATATATTCACCGAAAGAAATTACTCCCGCACAGATAACGAAATTAATTGCGCTTGAAATATTGACTTCTGAGAGAACATTGCATTTATCTTAAAAAGATACCAATCCTTTGATGCCAGAGCTAAAATATCACTCTTGGCAAAAGGATACTTCAGATTGTATTTTTTCTGATAAAAATTTAATTATTTTTTATTGATAACTATCAGAAATACCCCAATCATTACGCAGTTTTCAGTAATTTATGAATTTTATTAATATACCTTTAAAAATAAATCACTAAAACGAAGAAATAAAAAAAAACACATAAATCTAATCCTCATAACCATACGTAAAACTATAAAAATTTCTTTATTTGAGAAGATAGAAAATCTTACTATAATATCAACTGAACTTGCTAATCACATTTAATATTCATAAGTTGTCATAGATTTAATACAGTAAAATATATAAAACACTCTGAAAGAAAAGGAAATTCAAAAAATAATTAAACTTGCGCGAAAATTGAAAGATAGCGTTATTTAAAGTGGTCGAATCATTTGATTTACGTAAATTTTTTACATTAATGAAATGTACCTCTATTTTTATATAATAAAAGACTGCATATTTTACTTTTTGGGCATATTCTGGAAAAGGGTCTTAACATAAAAGGAATTTATTGTAACCAATTGTAATTATTGAAAACATATAGTAAAGATCGAAAACAGTCCAAACACATAACATATTTCATTTCTTTGTAATGGCAAAAATTTTAGTAGAGAATTTTAAAAATGTGAATGAAAATAGTACATTTGTAATAAACAAGTAAATGTATCATTTACTTTTCTTCTAGAATATTTCCTAAAGAAAGGAAAATCAATATTTTGATTGTGTATCCTCAGTCGCTTATCCAAACCCACGATATATACTTTCAAGATAAAAACATTACGAGAGCTATAGATAAATTAGCCTGTTGCAGCATAAAAAATAAAATAATGTGGAATGTTGTGTATCGTGGTCGATAACATAGAATAAAATATTTTGTATAGTTTAAATGTCTTCTTTTTATTAAATTAAAATGTATCATATAAAAGATGAACTGCACATTAAAAAATTACTATATTAAAAGAATAATAATATTAAATATTAAACCTATTTAACAGAAACGAAGAGATACATAATCACTTCTTATGTTGGCTTTGAATCATTGTTATTTCATAATCTTTAGTTTTTTATCATTAATTAATTATTAAGTACGCAATTCTATTTAATTAAAATTTTTAATAGAATTTTTCTGTTTTTTTGAATATAGTTCTCACAGTGTTATGTAAACGTGATTGTTTTATGAAAGTGAATCATAAATTCTTATTTACTAAGACTTATTATACTTTTTGTTTTCTTATACAATTCTTTTTTGTGTGTGTGACCTCTACGAGTACCATCGAAAGCAGACAATTCTTTATCAGAGTATGTGCTGTTATTTTATATTGAAAATGTTTATTTTTATTTAATTAGTGTCAGTTCATTAAGTATTTTCAGAATTTCGCTTATGCACCAGATGGAATGAACCAGCATAGAGGCCATTTTGGGTTATAGATTACTCTTACGTCACACTATGGAAGAAACATAGATAATAAGACACACACATTTTTATATATATATATATATATATGTTTAAAGATACACAATAGCAATAGAGATAGTCACATGTTAACTATGGAAACTTTGTATTTACTTTATATCGATATTTTTTCTCATATTTACAACTACAGTTTACTCCCAAAGGTTCATCTGTGACTTTCACCCACATTTGCTGTTTAACGGCATCACTTACTCACGCAATTTTGGAATGGAATATGCCTTGGTAATAATGACGTACAGAGCTAAAAGTACAATAATACAGAGACTGGAAACTTGTTCACCACAAAATCATCAATGACAAATACAGTTGTAATCAGGATTTTTTTCTTATTATTTTATTATATATACAGATAGTTACATTATTTTTTTTCCGTAGGCCCTAAAAGAATCTTGAAATTTACGGTCACACAAAACAAAACCTGAAAGAATTTCGACGCTTAACAGCAGTTTCCCCCTTATCATTTTTAGACATGGACTCCATTATCTCAAGAAAGACCCTCGATGGCGCTTGTGATCTCTGCAGATCGCTTGGCAGAAGCCCAGGTTTTCCTCCCGTACGCCACGCAAATGCGAGTAGTCCCAAATCCTGGTGCCACATTTCTCCTCCTTTCAGCGACATGAGCTCAGTCAGACCCTACCAACATGCCACCTCACAACAGGGAAGCTGCCCTTTCTGGTTCATCTGGCGAAAATATCATGGGATGTCCGTTCCAGGTCAAAACACTTCTGAAGATTGTAAATAATATCACACACACAACAATACACACACACACATATATATATATATATATATGTAAATAGCGTGGTCATATAAGATGTGTTTGATATAGCATGTTTATGTTTATATATATATATATATATATATATTTATATATATATATATATATATATATATATATATATATATATATATATTATATATATATATATATATATATATATATATATATATATATATATATATATATATATATATATATTTATTTATTGCCTATTTATATATATATATAGTTATATATATAGTATATAAACGTATCATATTTATTTCATATATACACATATTTATATATTTATATTAAAAGCTGTGCGTTACGTGTGAAAAGCAATCACCACTTGCTACTGAAAATACAAAATGTCATGTATGGGCATGGATACAAGCTGTCACGCAATATTCTGTCATTACTGTTCATATATATATATATATATAAAGAAAATCCAAGCATGCTTTTGCAGTACTGCTTTAATGAACAAGATCACCAGCCTAGACCTTTGTCTAAGACATTCTCCTTATTATGAGCTGCACCCACAAATCTGACTTCTCAATTTCCAAAGGGCCGCTATCATTGTTGTTTTCATTAAACTATTTGAGATCAACTCACTAATAGTTTTTGAGCAGAAGAAAAGCCAAGTCTAATGTTTTTCCATTATCGAGAATCAATTAAAATTTAATTAGAATTTTTCGCACACTTTCAAAGATTGTCTCCTTTCCTTTCTTTTATCCAAGATTAATAAGCGAAGACTTCCTTTCCCTCAGCCAGCTGATTTGAATCACTGCAGCCTTCGTGGGCAGGCTAGTAGCAGTGGAATGACAAAGGCAGAATGACAGGCCATGAGCCTTTTGTAATAAGGGTAAAATAAATTTGCAAGAAAATTTTGCTCGTTCAACGAATGTCTGTGTCACGAATAAAGCAAAAAAGCCATCTACAAAGTTGGTCTACATAGCGTAGTTGGGTAAAGACGAGAAACGGCTCTTCTCTTTATATTTCAATAGAATATATTAGTGCGGTTACAAAAAAAAAATCTGACAAAGTGAATCGCAGGGGGCCACATGCTTAACGCGCTCACCCACGCGACAATTTGCCAGCGGTCATTTGCCTGGTGGAGCCAGGCTTGTAGCAGCGAAATCCGCTTTGCTTAGGTCTCGGCTCCAATATAACTGGTTTAGCCCACCGTCATCACCTGCCCGCCAGTAGGCAGAGAAGGTTTCACATGGCTGTGGCCGTCCAGCGAGTTAGTTAACTAATTAGTTAGCTTAACCGTGTCAGAGATCTCAGGATTACCCATTGATACAGTAAACATGAGCTTATCCTTCCTCAATAGAATAATTCTTCACGATATTCGCAATTTTTTGATTTCATACATTTTACTTTCAGGTAATGTGTACTAATCTTGGTGGATTTTGTCAGCTCACTCTCTTATAAGCTCAAGCTTCAGTTTGCTAATAGCCATTATTCTTATGTTTTTAAGATATTTTATATTTGCAATATTTCTGCTCTATGTTTCATTTTTTGTTCATAGATAATGCTAAAGAACACAAATATTTTTTCCATAGTTCGTCTATACTTTTCAGGAAATAGAGGTCAGCCTTCTGAACACTGCTTGGTGAGAACCACTGCCGCCAGCTGCTTGCACAAGCCTGAGGCGCTGGGAAATGCAGTCTTCGGCACTCATCAGCATGTTTGGTTTTACACTCGGATGCCTAAATGAAAGACAGTGAAAGTTAATGCTACAGGTTGCACAGGCTGGAAAATGCCTGTTGATCCCAGAGCAGCTGGTAACTTCAAATGCCTCTTGAGTAGTTTGTTCAAAATTGTGATACTTCAGGCACATGATGGTTCATAGGCACCAGTTATGCTGGACATTTCCAGATAAAGTAATACATTGATTTTTGATTTTTTTGACATTTATTTTATTGTAGTTTGCTCATCTCCTTACTTGTGTAATTTCATCAAATCTGTCTTTAAAACATCGAGGGATATTGAAAAGCAATGACCGCAACTGACATTAACCTCTCACTGAAATGACTCAATTGGTTGACTTGTTAACACAGCACGCTAATGACGAGCCACAGTTCAGCATGCCCGGTATAGATTACCTGTTAATTCCTGGATTCCCGAAAAGTAATTACTGACCATTAGCCTCCATTAACATAAACGGAGATTAATTTACCGTTAAGTTGTTTGTGAGTTCCTGTGTCACCTACAAACCCTAAAATAAAAACATTATCGTCACTATTTCTCAACACCGTAATCGAAATTAGTCATAAATGAAATAGAACAATAAACTTCGCGCCACGATAGACATCAATATTGAATGCCCAAGAATGAAAGATAAAATGATGGGGTGATAGAGCGAAGTGTAATACCATTCGATTAGTTGTGTTTATTTTTCGGCAACCAATCGCTGGCTTTGTCACACCATGTTATCGGATTGGGTCAGCCACCGGAAAGAGTAACCAGGCAACAAGCGAAGACAATTGCAAAGCAGCTTGTAGTATCTGGATGTGCAAATAACTGATAAAGCTCAGTTTTCTCTTAGGTATTTGTTTACTTTAGTGGTTACGGTTGTCAAGTGGCTTGCTAGTTCCCAACTGATTGCTATGCTTCCAGCAGATAAATGGCGCTGATAACGGCGAAAAATAAACACAACTAATCGAATGAATATTACACTTCTTCTATCTCCTTCCAATATTTTTTATGTTTTCATTTCGCGAATGAATTCAATATTGTGTCTTATCGTGAAGCACTTGAAGTTTATTGTCACTTTTTATTTCCATTTATGACTAATTTCGATTGGCAACTAAGACAATTGTTGTTATTGAGAAATAGTATTTGATAATTTTTTTTTTTTTTTTATTTTAGGTTTAGTAGAGGAGTGACCTTTTAAAGAAATTTCTAAACAATAACGATTAAATTAATCCGTTTATGTTAATGGATTAAGCTAATGGTAGTAATTACTTTTTCAGAATCCAGGAATTATGGGTAATCTATACCAGGCATGTACAGACTGTGGCTCGTCATTGTTTTCCTAGCGTCTCACCTTATGCTGTGATAACAAGTCAATAATGTTAATTAGGTCATTTCAGTGAAGGTTAATAATGTCAGACACGTTAATTTCACTCACTTTTAAAAAATATTATAGGTAATTTTTTAAAGACTTTCAAAATTGATGAAATTTTTAAACAAGGAACATGACCCAGCTTTACTTTAATAAAAAA
This sequence comes from Caerostris extrusa, assembly GCA_021605095.1. Taxonomy (NCBI): domain Eukaryota; kingdom Metazoa; phylum Arthropoda; class Arachnida; order Araneae; family Araneidae; genus Caerostris; species Caerostris extrusa. The sequence goes on from BPLR01002006.1 coordinate 7,606, forward strand.
TCAAATGTCAAAAAAAATCAAAATCAATGTAATTTTACTTTAATAAAAAATCAAAATATTCAGCATTACCCAAGTGACTATAAATTATCATATGCCTATAAGTTATCACAATTTTGAACAAACATTCTCAAAAGAGGCATTTGGGAGTTACCTATTCCCATTTTCCCTTCCTGGGATCCAACAAACATTTTCCAGCCTACGGATTTATTGTTCCTAACCCAGTATTAGCTCACATTAACTTTCCACACACAACCCACATTAACTTTCATTTAGGGCATCCAAATGTGGAATGCAATGAGCATGCCTGATATTCCAGTGCCGAAAATTTCGCATTTTTTTCCCAGCATCCCCGGGCCTTGTGCAAACCTTTGTAACAGTGGTTCTCACCTTAACAATGATCCTCCATTTTATTTATCCTATTTCACCCTTTAAAAAAAAAAATTATAAACGAACAGAAATATATGGAAAAAAATATTTGTGTTCTTTTAGCATTATCTATGAATTATTATATAAAAAATGAAAAACATAGAAATAAAAATATTGCAAATATATAAATATCTTAAAACATAGAAATAATAATATTGTAAATAGTATACCTTGAAGCTTGAGCTTATAAAATTATTTATTAAAATCCACAAAGTTAATTTTACATTACACACAGAGAATTAAAATGTATGAAATCAAAAATTGCGAATATCATTGAAAATTATTCTAATGAGGAGGATAAACTTCATGTTTTACTATCAATGAATTAATCCTGGTCTCTATTTTTAGTTAAGCTAACTAATTAGTTAACTAACTCCTTGGCAATACAGCCCATGGTGAGCCAAGGCCTTCTCTGCCTACTGGCAGGTTTCGAGACAGGTGATGGTTTCTTTTTAAGGGTAAGGTTCTAAACCCTGTAACCTACAGTTATATTAGACCGAGACCTAAGCTTTAAAGCGGATTTCGAACTGCTACAAACATCCATGGCACCTCCGGGACTCGAACCCAAAATCTGTGGCACCGCGCAACAGAGAGCTTGTCACTCGGTCGTCAGGCCCCACTTTTGTTAAGCATATTCTTAATTTACTGCGATTCACTATTTACAATCAGATTTTTTTTTTTGTTAACTGATTTGTAACCGCACTAAAACCATATTCTGTCAAATATAAAGAAGAAAATGCGATTAAAAACTCTCGTACTGCAATACATATTCCAAGATTAACTGTAGATGGCTGCTTTTGTAACTAGAATTGCTATTTTAGTTTATTCGATTTTGAATAATTTTTCTAAATTTTTCTTTTTATGTTTTACCGTCTTTTTATTTTTATAAATTTATTTCTCCCTTATTTTAAAAAAATGCCTCATAATTACACCTGATGCTACCTCCTATCATTCTGCCTTTATCATTCCACTGCTTCCTAGTGCCCACTTTGTGAACCAGTGATTTCAAATCAGCTAATCGCATCTTTTGGGGAAGAATTCCTATTGAAATCTCTTTCGCTATTGTCTGGATAAAGAGAAGGAGACGTATCTTTGAAAGTGTACGAGAAATTCTAATTAAATTTTAATTGGTTCTCATTCCAGTAGGAGAACACGCATTGCTGGAATTATACGCTAGACAGCTTTTTCTTCTGCTCAAAAGCAATTAATTGAGTTGATCTCAAATAGTTTAATGAAAGTAACAATAATTGCTGGCCCTTTTCATTAAAATTGAAAGAAAGTAGATTTAATGGTTGCTTTTTTTTATTAATAAGAGAATGTCTTTAGACAAGGTCTAAGGCATTTGATACTTGTTCATTAAAACGCAGTACTGCAAAAGCATATACTTGGATTTTCTTTTATATATATATATATAAGACAATGTAACAGAATATTATAATGACAGCTTATTATCCATGTATACATGAAAATTTTATTATTTTCAGGTAAATTATAGCAAGTGAAACACAATTTCTTTTCACACGTAACTTTTTAGTTTTTAATATAAATATATAAATATGTGTATATATGTAAATAAATATATAAGATAAATTATATATATATATATATAAATAAATAAATAAATATATATATATATATAAACATAAACGTATATATAAACGTATCTTATATATTTTTATATTTACATATATATATAAACGTATATATATATATTTTTATATTTACATATATATATATATATATATATATGTATGTGTGTGTGTCTAATCTTCAGTGTTTTGCAGTACGAGACGGACATCCCATGAGTAATTTTTTCATAGATGGAGAGAAAGGGGCAGCTTCTGTTGTAAGGGAGCAACATGTTGGTAGAAGTCTGACTAGGCTTCATGTCGCTCAAGAAGGAGGGGAATGTCTTCCCGGAGGACTTTTAGGGGGAACTACTCCGCATTTGCGTATCGTATGGGAGAAAACCTGGGAAGCTCTCACCAAGCAGTCTAATTCACGAAGCAAGATGCTGAGACATCACAAACGCCATCGAGTCTCTTGAGATATCGTCAAATGTCTAAAAATGACGTATAATAAAGGGAAAATTGTTTTCTGTGTAAATAAAATTCATCAGGATTCTTTCAAAGTTTTTTTTTTTTTTTATTGGTGACGTAAATTTCAAAAGATTCTTTAAATTTCGAGAAAGAAAATGTACAACCATCTGTATAAATGTCGCATATTATAAAAATAATAGAGAAAAAATCTCCGATTACAACCGGAAACGTGTTGGATAATTGCACCTTAGTAGTGAAACAAATTGTTTATTAACCACTTTCTATGATATTATACTTTTATCTGTACGTCATTTATTACCAAAAACATATTCCATTTCAAAATTGCGTAGTAAGTTGATGCGGTTATTGCTAAATAATAGATTAAAGTCCGCAAGGCTTTAGATGAACAAATATTTGGGAGCAAACATTTGTAGTTATAAATATGAAAAAAATATCGATATAAAAGTAAATACAAAAGTTTCCATAGTTATTTCTTGACTATCTCTATTGCTATTATTATTATCTTTAAACATATATATATAAAAAAAAATAAAATTTGTGTGTCTTTTATTATCTATGTTTCTTATAGTATGACGTAAAATCTATAACTTACAAAATATTTATCTTTACTGAATTTATTTCTAATCTGGTGTATAAGCAAAATTCAAAAAAAAAAATAATGGTTAGTTTTTTATTTAAATAAAATAGTATTTTTTTTTCAATATAAAATAACGCTTTTATACTCTGCTGAAGAATTGTCTGCTTTCATTAAAGTATATCGTCAAGAATTCACACACACACACAAAAAAAAATTGTAAGAGAATAAAAAATATATGTAAGTCTTAAATAAATAAGAATTTATGATTCACTTTCATAAAATTTATTATAAGTGATTTATTGCTTTTTCTTATTTGAGGTATAATAAAAAAATTAGAAAAAAATTCTAATAAAATTTTTAATTAAATTAAATTGCGTTACTTAATAATTAATTAATGATAAAAACTTAAGATTATGAAATAACAATAGTTCAATACTTTAGAGGTGATTGTCTTCCGTTCTATTTCGTTTCTTGCAAATGTTCTGTTAAATAGGTTTAATATTTAATATTATTATTCTTTTTAATATAATAATTTTTTTAATGTGCAGTTCGTCTTTTTATATGTCCATTTTAATTTAATAAAAGACATTTAAACTATACAAAAATATTTTTATTCTATGTTTTGTATTTTATTACAACAATTACATTATTTTGAATTTTATTACCTTTTATGTACTAACCTGGATAGATAATTTATCTAAGTAATACAATCTACGTAATGTTTTTATCTTAAGTATATATCATTGGGTTTTGATGTAATAAATAATTTGGATACACAAAATTAGATATTGTTTTTTTTTCCTTTTTTTTTAGAAATATTCTAGAAGAAAATAAATGATACATTTATTGTTCAAGTTGTTTTTTAATGATATTTTGTTTATTACAAATGTACTATTTTTTACATTCTAAATTTTTAAAAATTTATATATAAAAATTTTTTTATTTTGCCATTACAAAGAAAATGAAATATTTATGTGTTTAGTTTCTGTTTTCGGTCTTTTGCTATATGGTTTCAAGAATTACAATTGGTTACAATAAATTCCTTTTTTTATGTTAAAATAATATTGCCATTTTCGGGGTATTTTGCTTTAAAGTAAAATGTATGCAATGTCTTTATTATATAAAAATAAATTTTTTGTTTCATTAATGTAAAAAAATTTACATGGGAAATCAAATGATTCGATTACTAAATAACGCTATCTTTTCTAAATTTTCGCGCAAGTTTAATTTATTTTTTAATTTCCTTTTTTCTTCAAAGTGTTTTATATTTTAATTTTTACTGTATTAAATCTATGATAACTATGGATATTAAAATGTGATTAATTCAAATTCAGTTGATATTATAGTAGATTTTCTATCTTCTTAAATAAAGAAATTTTTTATAGTTTTGCAGTATGGTTATGAGTTAGATTTATGTGTTTTTTTTTTTTTTATTTCTTCGTTATTTTGGTGATTTATTTTTAAAAATAATATTAGTAAAATTACATAATTACACTGAAGCTGCGTAATATTGGGGTATTTCTGATAGTTATCAATAAAATAATTAAATTTTTATCAGAAAAAATACAATCAACTAGTAATCCTTTTACCAAGTGATTGTATTTTTATCTAATAAAAGGATTGAGTATCTTTTTTTTAAAGATAAGTTATATGATAATATAATAAAGTCAATATTTCAACAATTAATTTCGTTATCTGTGGGAATTATTGAATTTGTTTTTTTCGGTGGGAATTATATAACTACAAAAAGGAATAGCTATTTTTAAAATACTAAAAAAAAAAAAAGTAGTATTTCCTGATTTATAAGCAATTTTTAATAATTATTATGTAGTGTGATTTTTTTTTTTTTTTTAAAATATATAAATTTATTTAAATTTGTATTTATATTTTTAGAGCATACCTCTGAAATATATAATAATTGACGTATATAATTGTTATGAGAACAACAATATAACACTTTATTTATATAGTATTAATAAAGTTTTAATAAATTTAATTATTTTAATAAACACTTTATATTTGATTAATTTGATTGTTTCATATTAATTAATTTTTTTAATTAATAGCAGGGTTCTGTCTCCTATTTTAGTTTTTATATTTCTCTGAATTATTATTAAAATAATTAATAGATTGTTTATTATCTATTAATAATAATATATCTATATTTATCTATCTTATTTATTAATAATTAATATTAGATAATTAAATTATTAATAGATAGATATCGATAGGTTTTTATTAATAGATAATAAATGCTCTATTAATTATTATTATGAAATACAAAACGTTTTTCTTGTTATTTTTTTAACTTTATGTTCATATTAAAATAATTTTATTTATGATTTATTTTTAATTAATTAGATAATTAATATATTAAAAATAGATAACGCCGAGTCGCATCTAATATTTCATTATCAATAACTTTTAGAATCATTCGTCGTATGGCGATTAACTTGATACACCTTAGCGATTTAACGTCTTTTCTGTCTTTTGCGTTACGTAAATTACCTGTGTAGATTTCATATTCGAATAAAAATTTTAAAAGCAATGCTTCTATACTTAGATATTTAAGACCAGTGCAATAATTAAACAACGTTATACCCGTTAAATGGGCTCTGATGGCCGAGTGACTGGTGCCCTATGCCGCAGGTTTCGAATTCGAATCCCGGCGCTGCCGAGGATGTTTACAGTGGTTCTGAATCTACTTAAATATGTAGATATAGTCTAATATGACTAGTTGGTCTTAGGGCCGGTAGCCCTACCTTATAAAACGAAAAACATCTCCTGTGTCGAAATCTGCCAGTAGGCAGACGGCTTTGGCCCACCATGGGCTGTAGTGCCAAGGAGTTAGTTAGTTAGTTTTTATACCCATTAAACATTTAATAACATCCATTATAACATAATTAATAACATTATATTATTATAAGCAGAGATGAAAAAGGAGATTTTTGCTCATCATTTAATAATTTTTGGATCTCAATAAAATGAATAATCATAAAATGTGGTGCGTAAAATTGATATGGTAACAATATTTATGAATTATAACTTATAACATATATATTAAATTATAACATAAAGATTTTGTAACTTTTTTACTACAGGATAGGGTTTTCATCCCTACGCCTTAGAGCTTTACAATCCTATTAAACCGGGACCTGTGATTTAAAAAGGATTTTGAACAACTGCATATATCCATGGCACCATCGGGACTCGAACCCGAAACCTGCGGATCGAACGCTAGTCACTCGGCCACCAGACACCTGAATATATATATTAAACGTGAGGAAGCTTGTGTGATTTTGCACTTTAGCCCTTTTTAAAAATAACAATTAGAAAAAGATTTTGCTTTTCAGCTAAAAGAAATATGAATATTAATTTAAAATTCGTATTTTTTTTTTTTCTTTCAAGCTTATTTAATACAAATGCTTAACCAATGTAAAATTAATTACAAAAGAAATCCTCATCTGATAATTGTGGTGTATGGTTTTAGTAAGCTATGCTATATACATGCAAATCTTTTCAACTCCAATTTTTAATGCCATTTTCTGTAAAACGCATCTATCACATAAAAGAACTGACTGCATATCAAAAAAAAAAATCTCAACAGCACATTGACCAACTTGATGAGTTATCAACTGCAAACAAGACCCAAGACAGCAATAAAAAACAGCCCACTGGCGTATTTCATAACTCCTGAATACCTTCCAAGAAACCGGAAAATAAAAATCCTCCTTACAACATCTCTCACTATTTAAGATAAGACACCAATCATTAACCAACTCCAATTGCCTGCTAACAGACAAGAGAACGTAAGGGGAGAAGGCAGAAAAAATAAAATAATACTTGCACGGTAGAACGCTTTTTATCTCCCAGACCCAAGTTTTTACGAATGAGAAGTTTTGGTCATTGTCAATCAGGGCAGCAGTTTGAAGGGACGAGAATGCTTTATTTACTACTTCAGGAGTTTATGCGGGAGCCTCGTGTTGTTCAGCCAGCTCCTTATCAGGGGCTCGAAGAAAGAGATATCTGTAAACACTGATTTTTGAATAGCCATTCGGTTGTGCCACCAAGGAAAAGGTCTTAACTCTCTTTCTCCCTGTAAAAAGGGGGTTGTTTGGGTTTGGGGTATCGAGTTACGCGTGGAGGATGGGTAATTACTCAAACACAAGTAATAAGTTGGGAACTTGTTTGGAAATGATGAGACTGTCTTCAGGAATGTGTCTTGGGTTTTATTTTGCAATCACTAAAACAATGATGAGGTAAAGAGTAATAAAAGAATTAAATATTGAAAGTTAGTTGGATCTTCAAGATATAAAATCGTAATAATAATCTTCAATTATAAAATATTTGTATATTATAAATAATCAATCTTCAATTATAAAATAATTGTATATAACCATTCTTCAATTATACAATATTTGTATATTGTATATAATTAATCTTCAATTATAAAATATATTTAATATTAAATATTGAAAAGTTAGTTGGATCTGCAAGACCACAGTTTTTTTGTTTGTTTGTCATATAATACATGAGTTTCAAGATTCTCTAGAGAATTTTTTTCTTTCTAATGCAGCTGGCAAACACAGACACCTTGGTGTTGGATGCCTTAAGGCAAAGTGCTGCGCAGGCGTACTCACTTTGCATTACCCAGGGGGTGCGTGTAACTTGAAGATAAGCCACGGACGCGGAGTAACAATGCCCCCGCAACGCTCTGCGATCTTATTAGACCGGGACCTACTTTTTAAAGTGGATTCCGAACCACTACAAGCAACCATGGCACCGCCGGGACTCGAACCCGAAACCTGTGGTACCGAGTGCCAGAGCTCTAGCCACTCGGCCATTCAGGCCCTCTCTCTAGAGAATTGAGAGATATGAAAATTGGGAGGGGGGGAATCAATATCCTAATTTTTACTAAACTCTGATTGAAACTAATGCTTATGATATGAATGTAAACAATAAAGTATAAAGTATATAATTTAAATGAGTTATATCTATTATTTAATAGAAGAATGTTTTTCGATAGAAAGACAGAATATTTTCTATCACATAATGATTTTATTTCCAGGTAAAGAATTACTATAATCGAATTGGCAATTCGCATAATTTTTTGTTTTATTTGAAACATCCTTATTTACAGGTGGCTTTATCTAGCATCCTTACTTAGAATGGGGTCTTATTTTAAAATGTGGCTAAAAAAAATATGAGCATGCATCAGATCTTGTTTGCTAGTTATTTGCTCTTTAATTGATTTACTATTCATTTATTATTTCATGTATTTAAAGGCATCACTCTGAGAAGAAGGTTCATCATTTTATTGGTACAATTAGTCATTTTACGGACCGCCCGATTCGTGGCTGAGTGTCAACGTGTGCTGCTGATGAGCGTTAGGGCTGAAGTTCAATCGTTTGTTTGACATGTTTGTTGCGTATTTGTTGGGTTGCGTTTTTTTTTTTTTTTTAACTGTTTTAAATAACGAGTAGACTCGATGGCGTTTATGATGTTCAGCCTCTTGCCTCGTAATTCGGACTATTTGATGGGAGTTTTCAGGGTTTTCACCCATACGTTACGCAAATGCGGAGTAGTTTATATCTATATCTAAAAAGTTCTCTCTGAAGACACTGCCCTCCTTCTCCAGCGACTCTGAGCGATATTGGGAGGCCAGAGATAGTTAGATTTGAACCTAAGGGTGCTCCATCACAACTGAAGCTGCCCCTTTTCCCTCCATCCATGAGTAAACTATTCATGGGATGTCCGTCCCCGCTCTGCAGGATACTGAGGATGAATCACACACACACTTAGTATCTTTTAAATGGGAATCAGAGCACTCATTTTCGAAAATGACTAATTATTTTGTGTCATTTAAATTAATTATAAATCAAAATTTGCCCTACTGAATTATGCCTCTACGAAATAATTAACTTTAATTATGCCTCTATCAAATAATTAACTTTAATAATATACTTTAATTAATATTATACTTTTTTATTTTTTAAGGGTGCGCAGTAGATCTACCTCCCCGTGGTGCACCTGGTAACACTTTTTAGTGACTAAAAGATCTACGACTTGGCATTATGTCTTCCTCCCCTCACTTTGATACTCTTCGAGTGCTACAGTCAAGAATGCCGGTGGACTGTCTCAATCCAAGCGCGCAGAGCTTTTGCTGACTCTGCGTGAGAAGGATATAGATGTCTTTACTATTATGGAGGCTAATTTGACAACCGACTGCCTGCGAAACCATCTTTACAGACTCAAAATTGTTCCTTCCCCCGATATGCACCTCTGGAGAGGCCATGGACTCCACGCATCTACTTCCTGTCCTGCTCTGAGCAAGACTTTTCTGGCCGAGCGATATTGGGAGGCTAGAGATATGTTAGATGAATGAACTCTGTTGCAGCATGTTTTGTTGTATTCTCTGTTCTTTTTTTTTTTTTTTTTCATTGTTCTTTTTTTTGCTGTACATGTTCATAATCTGCCATTGAAATAAAAAAAAAAAACCTTTATATTTTAATATACTTTTAATTATTACTTACAACAACAACGTTTTACTGACCATAACTCGTTGGAATAAAAACGGTCAAGCATCTTGCCCAGTAGGATAATTATTTGATAATAAACTGAGTGAGTGTTATAATTAATTAATAAGAAATTTATTAATTAAATTAACAGGTCATGATTCAAAAGGAAAGAGAAAGAGGGTAAAATTTGAACATGTATCCGATTTCTCTCATTAGTTTTACAAGGCCAATAGATTTTAGAGGTGTTCTATATGATTTAAATTACCGTCTATTATTCTTGTAAAACATTAAATTTTATTATAAATTCCTCTACTAATAGTATTATTTTAATTTTAAATTTGTAGTTTTTATTTTCCTATTACTTTGTTTTTTATTTTCCATCTAATTTAAGAAAATTATAATTACTGGAATTTTTTTCTATATATATGTCATTAGAAAAATTAATGGACGAAGAGAAAAGTATCTATTTTTTTCTGGTTCAAAGTTTCTAATTGGGAAAACTAAATGCTAATAGCTCATTTTGTTACTGTTTAAAACTATCCATTTGACTTTACTGAATGTCTATTCTGTTTTTACTCTTATTTTTATTTATGTATTTATTTATTTTTATTTATTTATTTATATTTTATTTATGTATTTACATTATTCATTTATATTTTATTTATGTATTTACATTATTTATTTATATTTTATTTATGTATTTATATTTTATTTATTTATTTATATTTTATTATTATAGTTGTTATTTATTTATTTTTTGGAGATCTAGCTGAACAACTTCTAAATTTGTAATTATTTAAAACCATTCATCATTAATTTTAAATCAAATTTGCAATCATTTTTTGTTCCAGTTTAAAAAGAAATGTAAACTAAAGCTATTAAAATATTGACCCGCAAAACTACCGATCTAAAAACTGACTAATCTAAATAGTTTTACATCTAAAAATAAAATAAATATAAAGAAGGGGTTAAATCTAAATTTATTTTGTTTAGTATGAGATAAAATAACAATGTAAATAAAAATATTAATGTAAATAAAATAATTAATGGAAATTATTTTTGGAAATTTATATAAATTTTAAAATAAAATAGAAAAACTTATTCAAAACAACGCATTTCTCTTATCTGTAATAATGAAATATACAATATTTCTTAGACGCAAACAACGACTTATTTATAAATTGTTATTTTACCTTAGCATTGGTTGCATGTATTTCGTTACATACGCCGTAAAGATAAAAATAGTATATTATCATTTATGCCCCAATTTAAAATAGTTAATACTTGTGAAATGTTGAACAATTTTTTCTGTATTGTTCTCAAGGTAAAAGTACAAAGTACAGTATACATTGTAAAAAGTTGAATCTCAGCAAAAATAAAAACGAAAAAAAATCACGCAACAATTGAGTAATAATTTATTCGTCTTTGTGTACGAATTTAAATTCATATTTAATATAAGTTATAACAATCAAACTCATGAAAAATTTCGTTTTTATTCAATATTTAGTTTGTTGGCAATTGTGCAACACTTTCAAATTTAATGCCCATTGCAATATTAGAGATTTTTAATTTTTAAATGTATTATCTACAAGTTCATTGAAATTTAATCATTGAAAACAGCTAAAGAATTAATCCTTTCGACATCATTAACTTTTAGGATTTATAGCATCTACATTTTAGTGTTGCATTATCAAGAAATTATGTCAGAAATTGCACCACATTTTGAATATGCAAAAAGGCAAGTTATTTTATTGTTTTATATGATCAAAAGAATTAGCACATATGTACATTTGATCTTTGATGCAATGATATTTGTGCAATTTTAAATATTATACAAGTTTTTCAATAAAGAACATTGTATTATTGCGATATCTGAAACCAGTGGTTCTCAAACTATGTGGGGAACCCACCCCTTCAGCAAATGATAGATAAAAAGTAAAGTAAATTTAATATAAATAGAAACCTTTAGGAAAAAAAAATGACGTTGAAGGTTGAACAAAATAAAAATTATTAAAAACTGATTTTTTTTCAACAATATATATTTAGTAGGAGTGAAATTTATTATTTGGTGACAATCTAATAAACAAATATTTTTCTATATCTGATTTTAACTAAAAATAATTTTATGATGATACATCGATCCGAAAAAGACTAATTATTTCATTTATAATCTAGGACATTTAAATATTACATTATTTTTGTAGTAAAAAACTAAAAAATGAATTGGTTAACGATTTACTGGGTTTAATGGTTAATTAAAACAGATGATAGATATATACTATTCAACACATTTAAAGATATATATTATAAATCGAAATACTTAAATTTTGTAATCTGTAGGCCAAGTAATAGGGTTGTACTAAATTTATTTTCTCTCGGGTTAATAAATTAGTTTATCTTCCTTCAATATGAAAAAAGTCAAGAGATTTGTATGACGGTTTTCTTAATTTTACATTTTAAAACTGTAACTTAAGAGAAATAATATTCTAAATATATAAATTTTTTTATTCCTATTTAGAATGCATCTTATATTTCTATTTTAATTAAGTAAAACTGCAATTTCTGACAAAATACATTTCTCTTTTTAAACTTTTAATTTAAGAATCATCTGTTTTTACCAGCATGAACTTAATATTCACCAAATTCGAATAAAAAATATTAGCTATAAAAGAATTAATTTTTAAGGTCATAACTTTAAAATTAAACCGAAGATAAGTTCGTTTTTAACTGAATTTAGTATATTTTTATCTGGTACATAAGCAAAAACCTAATCTTGTTTAATTAAATAAAACTATAATTTTTGATGGCAAATTATCAATTAAATATTATTAAAAGCTCTTATTCTTCGAAAATAACCTGCTTTAATTAATTTTTAATTCCATTCTTTCTAAGTTATTTGGTTTTGTATTATTATCTTAAAAACTACAATCATTGGTGATTAAAATGCAAACCAAGTCAATGTGTTATTTAGTAAGATGTATCTATCGTCTTTCTATCGTCTTGAAACATGAAATTTTAATTCGAAAACATGTTTTTGTAATTACCGTCAAATTGCAATGAAAATAATACATAATTCGAAATGAAAACGAGGCACGAAAAACCATTCAATCGTGAAAAAAGGTTTGAAAAGATATAATAGGACAAAAAGTTCATGTTGAGTGTGGTTTACAAAATCGTGGTAGAATCCACAATGATTATAATGATTATGACTAGACAAAGAGGTCCTGCAAAAAGTTTATTTAGAGCAATGCAGTTTGTGCTTTTTTTTTTAATAATGATCAAATATTAATTTAAAATCCAAATTCAACAACCCAAACAAGACAGGATTAAACACACACCACCTCTCATGCAATCTTAATATTGACCATACTTGCAACAACAGTTCAAAGCGTGTGTGTGTACATCTACAAACACGAAAGTCTACGCGATTTTCTCTTTTATTTTTACTTGATCGGAAGTAAAAACCAATAATAATAATAAAGATAAAAACCAAACCAAAACCAAAAGTGTAAAATCAGCGAGAGAGAGAGACAGACCAGCAGAAAAAGAGAAAGTGGCCCAAATGATGAAGCAGTTTAGGATGGAAGAGAAGCTCCATGCTTTGTATCAGTGTTGACAGGGTCGGGACCTTCTCTGCGGGTGGTTATTTTTTCTTTCTTTTTTTTTTTTCTTCTTTTTTTCGAACAGGGGGTGGAGGGAGGCTGTACAAGCGAATCCCAGAAAGAATAGCTTTTGCAATAGCTGCGTCGTCTTGCTGAGTTGCGAATGTTTACCTACTGCCTCTCTCCTTGTTGAGCAATCCCAGTTGGGGGCTACTGTGAAAATACGCGATATTTAAATACGGGAATGGTGATCGGTGGAAAAAATTGTGGTTACATTGTTGGTTTGCGATTGTTGAGATCGACCTCAAAGTTTCTTGAACCGCTTGAAGGCGGAATGAAAGGTTTTCGTATCCTAGATAGTAAGAAGGGATTTCAAAATAATGAGGGTGTGTGTGAATTGGATTAATCGGGGATAATATGTGTTGTGTCATGTTTTTTCTTCCCTGTTTTTTTGTTGTGCTTCTTGGCAAAAGTGTGATATTGGAAAGGATAGTGATTAGTTCGGATAAATTGTGTATATTACATTTATTAGTAAAACGATATGAACTAGATCAGACACATGCATAGATCGCGGCCCACAGTTGCTTTTCTAGCGGGCATCATCATCAAACGCCATTTTTGCATTTAAAAAAAAAAATAATTTTTATTTATTTATTTTTTTTTTTAATCTTTTTTAATAATATCTTTTTTTACTAAAAAATAATGTTCATATTTAAAACTGCACAAAAAAAGTATTCTTAAATTTATTCATATTTTCATGGAATGTCTCACTTGGTAGTAGCAACATCTAGACCAAGTCCAAGCACTCGTATGGTCTCATGGAAGGAGAGATGGGGGAAGGGCAACTTTTATTGTAGGTAGAAATCTGACTTGGCTTCGTGACGCTGAAGAAGAAGGGGAGTGCCTACGTGGAGGGCTTTTGGTAAAAATATTTCGCATTTGAATATCATTTGAGACGGAACCCGAAAAACTCGGTAGTCCAACTAATGAGGCAAGATTCTGATCATCCCAAACACCATCGAATCTCCTCGTTTTTTGAAACAGTGCCTACAACAAAGCCGCCAGCTGATGGAGCCTCAGCCCTAATGCTCACCCTAACGCTTTACGTGTTGTCACTGAGTCACGAGTCGGGCATTATTAAAAATCAGTGTCTCAAAAAATATTTTGTAATCAGTAAAAATATTTTATTTCTGTCTCTCATTATTATTATAGTTAATATAGCATAATTTTTTAATGTAGCCAATAATTCTTGGACACACTTGTTCGATAATTACTATTGTTATAAATACTACTGTAAATAATAGTTAACATGTCCCAAATTAAAGCACTGCAATTACTTGATTTGGATCTCCTCAAACATTTATTTATGAGGTAGATTGAAGAAACTGTTAAAACTTTCAAATTGATAGTAAATAACAACAAATTGATATTTCATCCTGAATTCCTTAGTCTGTTTCAAATTTGATCAAAATACTATTCATTTATTGACTTTGTGTCTAAAAATAATCGTTTATGTAAAAGAAAAGCTACTGAATTTATATGAACTGTTAATTTCATCTGCTTTCAAAAATACCATGATTTCTTACAATCCACAGCAACGTATGATTCACATTCGTTATTTTCGGTAATAGAAAGAGAGAGAGAGTTATCATATCATACAATATGCACCATGGATAAAGAGGTTTTTCACTTGATATCAATATCTCTCACTGCAGAATGTTAACCAATTGGAAGCGTGAGATCTTGTTCTTGTAGCTTCTTGATCTTAGATCTAGCACTGGGTGCCACGGGTTTCGGATTCGGGTCCAGGCAGTGCCATGGATGTTTGTAGTGGTTCGGAATCCACTTTAAACCGTAGGTCGTTAAACCTTTAAACTATAGAACGTTGGGCGCAGGCCTGACAACCCTACTGAGTAAAAAAGAAAACATCTCCTGTCTCGAAATCTGCCAGTATTCAGACGATCATGGTCCAACATGGACTGTAGTGCCAGGGAGTTAGTTAGACTGTTCTCCAACAGCAACGGAATTTCTAATTCTGCAATAATTACTTCGCGTGTGTAATTTAATGTTGATTCTTCTGTTGCGATAATATCAAAAAATTCTTTAATAGAAATTAGTTCATTTGGGAATTCTAGTTTTTTTCTTTATAGCTGGTGCCTTCGCCGATGAATACGAACGAATGGTGTGGTTAAGATGGTGTGGTTAATTGTCTAATCTAATTGTTTTAAATTTTGTAAATGCCGTAAGAGCACATTATTTACTGTAAAGATGTTCAAAATCTTTTTATATATAATGACACGGTCTTTTTCCGAGAAGATAAAATTCTCGTTTTTATAATAATGAAAAAAAAATAACAATAAAATAAAAAGAGAACGAAACACAATTAAAAAATTAAGCATAAAAAGTGTTTTAAAAAAAAAATTGAATAAAAGTAATAAAATAAAAAATAGCAGAAAAATAATTTTTTTGAATAAAAGAAATAAAGTAAATAAATGTAAGGAAAAAAAGTGAAAAATAAATAAAATTTTTTCATGTTTATAACGAATTTTAACAATAATATTCTTCAATTACGAAATATTTATAACTTTATTAATTAAAAAACTTCATCTCATTTTGAATTAAAAAACATCCACTTCTGAATGAATAATTTATTTAAATGAGGTATATAAAAAAAAAGTCTTTAAAAGAATTCTCAACAAAGGCTTAATAATAAATTAAGTATAATACGAAAAGAAAACTTTCTTGTTTATTAAAAGCAAGCACTTTTGTATTTCATATGTTTTCTTAAACATATCTAAAGATAATAAACCTAAAAGAATAATTCATATTATTAGATTTATTTCTTTTAACAGGCATTTATTAAGATTTTGTGTTCGTAACATTTCTTCAGACGGGATCGGAATAAAAAAAAAAAAAAAAAAAAAAATGGCTAGGCGACAGAATTTAATTATACTAATCTCATTATCGTAAGGGTTTTTTCCCCTACGCAGTAATGAATTCAATTTAAAATATTCGATTCGGAGAACTTATGCTACAAAAAAACACGCAAAAACGATTCGATTTTTTCTTCCACTCGTTTTTGCACAGCAAAAGAAAACGTTCGACGAAAAGTGGTGCAAACCATTTTATCTTCAGCGCCATTTTTTTTTTTTAAAGAAACTGAAATGCAATGATGCCACCGGAAGTAAATTATATAATTTTAAAAATTTTCATTTGTAAATTTTCATTAAATCATTAAAATTGAAAAATAAATAAATTAAATTAAATAAAAAAAGTTGCATGCAGAATTTTGGAGACATATAAAGATGAATATTTTGTTACATTTAAAATACCAGAGGAACTTGGAACTGTAGATGTACAAAAAATTTGATGTTACCTGAGTAAATATTACTTCTCACCACCTCAACGAAGAATATTCCCGCCTACAGATTTATCATGCACTTAAAACATGAATCATTGTTTCCCATGAGTAGAATTATACATTTAATATTAGCATCCTAAAAACCTCCGTTAGAATATTTAATATGAATTGTAATTTTTTTTTTAATTTGTAAGATTTTTTTTTGAAATAAAATAAAAAAAAAAAAAAAAAAATCCACAATATTTAGCAATTTTTTATAGGCTTGTATAAAAATAAAATACTGTAAATTTCTGATTTTAGTAAATAGTATCGAGAGGCCTGTTGGCCGAGTGAATAGCGGTCTGGAACTCGGCGCCACAGGTTTCGAGTCCGAGTCCCAGCGGTGCCCTGGTTGTTTGTAGTGATTCAGTGTGTGTCCATATAGGATAGGATTTTGAGATATGTAAAAATGAATAATTTGCTTCTTTTAAAATAAGAGAGGATTTTCGGAACTTGGAACTGTAGATTAGCAGAAAATTTGATGTTACCAGAGTACCTATTACTTCTCACCATCTAAACAAAGAATAATCCTTTCTACAGATTTATCATGCTCTTTTACGGGTGTGTCCAGATCACTATTTGGCTTCGGTAGTCCCTTATATATAATGATATCAGCTCATTCCAATTTTATGAATGTCATTTTTCATTTAGTGGTGCTTATTTTCATGCATTTTCATTCAATACTATCTCTTCTTTATTGGCGCAAAGCACCATGGTGGCCAAGGCCAACTGCCTACTGGCAGACTTCAAGACTGGAGATGTTTTATTTTTAGGGGTAAATTTGTCAGCCGTACGATTTACAGTTATATTAGACCGGGACCTATGGTTTAAAGTGGATTCCTAATCACTACAAACATTCCTGGATTGCCAGGATTCGAACTCGAAACTTGTGTTACCGAACGCCGGAGAGCTAGCCACTCGGTCACCAGGCCTCTCGATACTATTTACTAAAATCAGAAACTTACAGTATTTTATTTTTATACAAGTTTATAAAAAATTGTTAATAATGAATTTAACAATTTTTTTAATTTTATTTCAGAAAAAAAAAAAAATTAAAAATTACAATTCATGTTAAATGTTTATAACAAAGATGTTTAGCATGCTAATATTAGATGTCTAATTTTGCACATGCGAAACAGTGATTATTGATGTATTTTATGCTTTGAAGATGAGATCCGCAATGATTAATGACATTCGTAATAATTTAGCATGATAATTGTGTCATTTTAAAACAACAAACAGAGTTAAAAATTTCTTATTTTTAAAAAGGGTTAAGATAAAGAAGGATATCCCTCTGTCAGATAAAAGTTGTTCCATTTTTTGTCAAAAAATGGTACTAATGTCATACTTTGCTTGATAACATTCGCTTATGGTGTTTGTGCATAACCAGTAATAATAATTAATCAATCCTAACCAGTAATCCAATTATTAATAATTTTGTGACATTCGATGCACATAATCAGTAATTAAATTATGCAACTATGAATAACTTTATAACATTTTAATATGGCATTCATAACCAGTAAAAGTCATCCATTTATAGTTGAAAAGATACTTTTTAAAGCATAAAATAGAAATTAATATAAGGAACATTTTCAAGTAATTAAGATTTTAAATAAATAAAAAAATTATGTAATTTATATGTTAAAAATATAATAGAAAGTAACATATATATAAGTAAGTTATTCATATAAAAGAAAGTAACATTACAGGTCTATGTACAGCTTGCAAATATTCGTTCATTTTATAAACTGAAAAAGTGCTCAGTCCAAGTAAAAAATCCACCAACGCTTTGGGAAGTGCATGTAATTTAACGCACTTTTAGAAGCCAAAATCATTACCCTCTGATTATTTAACATAGAATATGTTGATAAACTACTTGTAAAATGTAGTATATAGAGTGAGATGTAATTAGACATTAACTATGGTAGCACATTTAAATCATAAAAATAAATTACGTTATCATAAATTAGAGCTTTTATAATAAGAACAAGTAATATAAAATATATATATTTATATATATATATATATATACCTACTTTTTTTTTCACTATATTGCAGAAAGTCCTTTATAAATAATTTTCATTCATTTTTTTTTAAGTTTATCTGGAGCCATCTACTGGTTACGCAACTTAAATCTAAAAAAACCTAACATTTATTAATTAAATTTAATTACTGAATTAATATTTGAAAACACTCTATTAACATCCAGTGTCATCCACTACAAGTACAAAAAAAATATATTTGTATTTGAGTGGATGAATAAAAAGTATTTTATGAACGATTGAAAATTTGAACAAGATATATATAGGGAGAATGTGAGCTAATAGAAGGAATTAAAAAACAACATTTTTTTTCTCTGAATTTATTATTTTTTATGTGGTTCCATTTACCCAAAATTCACACATACACGTAATATTCAACAATTTTTTAATTAAAAAAAAAATATTACACTAATACAGTATACAAATATAGCACAATATATTTTGATTGCTAATTAGCGGTACAAATAATTTTCATTATAATTTTGTATTCTTACTTAGGTTCGTAATTTATAATTCCTATTTAAAACCAGATCTAAATTTGTTTTATTAATTTATGGCATTTAATGGAATATAGCACTTTGCGAGTCAAAAATGAATCATTTTAATACACTTTTTAAGGACATCATAAATCAAAGTTTTAATCCTTTTGGAGCTAGATTTTGGTATGTCTTATAATGGAGTTAAGAAATTGTAATTCAATATATATTTCAAAATGACATAAATATGTACACAAAAATTAAAAAAAAATCAACAATGTTACCCTTTATTTCCATAAAATAGCCTTCGAAAGATAACATGTGTAAGTTAAATTTTCATCTGGAATAGAAATGAAATAATACGTAATACCTCACATTTTAAAGATATCTAATCATATAATAGACATAGTAGAGGTAAATAAGTAAAACATTTATGCAAATTTTTATAAATCTACAGGCATAATTTTTTTCAATAAACTTGTTAAATCAGAAAGTGTGAAAATCAGAAACAGAAAATCACATTGAAGACACATTTATTGGTCGCTTTTGGCATTTACATTTTTTTTGTTACTGTAGCCAAATGTTTTGACATATTTAAATGCGATTTGTTTTTGAATGTTTTTAACATTCTAAATTATTTTTGTAAAATATGTTTTTGAAGGTGTGTTCTTAATTTCTTTTAATGTAGAATATATTTTATAAATGGTGAAATGATTAAAAGCGACATGCAAAGTAGTCGGTCAGCATGATAAGATGCAATATGGGCAACTAACTTTTAAGGAATATTCAACTTCAAAACCATTGATATTGAAATAATTTTTTTCTAGATATTTTCCAATTAGAGCAGAGGGAGTTCCACAGTTTTCTTCCATGAGAGTACTGGTATTTTGGGGGTTTTCGCAGTTTCTTTGATCTTAAAAAATACTAAGGTCTAAAGTAATAACACAGAAAACGAAGCTTCGGGTGTATAAAACTATAATCCAACCAAAAGTTATTTATGGGTCAGTCACCTGGATTTTAACTCAGAAACAAGCAGAAGATGTTGATAACCTGGGAGAGGGAGATCTTAAGAGCTCTATTTGGACCTATCAGAGAAGTCGATGTTGGATGAGGCGTTACAATATTCAAATTGCAAAAATATTAGGAGAAAAGGATATTATAAATTATATAAAAATAAAGAGAATTCAACGGCTAGGACACACAGAGAGAATGGACGATAGCAGAGACACAAAAGAAGATTTTTATGGGGTAGTGCCTGGGCCAAAGAAAAAAAGGGAAGGCCAAAAAAGAGATGAATTGATGAAGTGGAAAAGGATCTGAAGAATGTAAAGATCACAAATTGGAAAACCAAAGCTCGAGACAGACGACTTTGGAGTCGTATTTTAGGGAAAGCCATGGCCCAACATGGACAGTAGTGCCGAGGAGTTAGTTGGTTAGAAGTTCTTCGGCTGCCTAGGAGAGAGAGTATGGAGGAGTTATGTCTTAAGTTTCAAGGGAGGCAATATATTCCTTGCATCAATCTTCTGTGGATTGTTTGTGGTAAACATGAGGGGATATGTAAGAGGAACAATTTCTTGTGAATTTGTTTAAATACATTTATTGTAAAATTGAAGAAAGGAGACAGGACTTGATGATACGTTGATAGTGATTCCTTGCTATTATTTGTATCATTTTCAATTGAAAAATAGGCAATTAAAACGAAATGCTGCATGTATTTTTTATGTCTATAAAAACGTAGTAAAGAATTTTTACAGAGATCAATAAAAACATTGTAGACCACACATGGATCGCTATATCAATCGGCTTGTAAGTTACTAAATATCAGAGATATCTGTGTGGTGATAATATATTTTTCTCGGAAAAAAAAATGTCATCCAAAAATAAAATCAAAATACTAGGGCATTGCATTCGTGAGAATGTTCTTTCAAGTGTCACGTTTTTCGCAAAAGAATTAAAAGGTAACACTTACACTTTTTTATCAACATACTTTGATAAAAATGTTTTTAAATCTAAATCTCGACTTTATAAATGTAACTTTCTGTAGATTAACAGCTGACGTTAAATATTATCTTAAGTAGCATTTAGCTGTTGCTAAGTTTGAGTGAAGGTTAAATGCTACTAATGTAATGAAGATCTTCATTACAATGCTCATCATGCTAAGAGTAATGAATCACAAAAGTATTAATCCGAGTTGCAAGTCTTTTAAGTGTGCTTTGTATGAGAACTTAAAATGCAATATTCTGTTTATTTTCTATTTTATAGTTGCACTCTAGTATGATTTATAAAAATTAAAATAAATGAAATCCAAATGCAATGACAGAAGATTTACGATTCTTAAAAGGACAACAATTTCAAATCGCACAAAATATTTTACCGAAAATATTTTTGTATCATGCAAAATTTTTAAAACTTTTTTATGATTTATTAGTGTTGATATATGTCTGCAAAACAAGTAAAATTATCAAAAGACTTTAGATTAAAATAATTCGTAATTTTTAAATATTAAAGATACAAAATTGTTTTTTTCTAAGTATTTGGTTCGAAATTAAATATGCAATATTTAAAAGGCAATATTGGGATTAAGCCAGTGGTTCTCAAACTACAGCGAGTAATAGTCTATCCAGTATACATATACATATTTCTTATAAGAAAAATTAAAACTCCTTAAATAAAAGAATTATTAACAAAAATAATTGAAATGCTTTTATATTAACCAGAAATTATAAATATCACGAATTTATTAATTAATAGTGGAATTATCCAATTTCTGACAAAATAGTAATGCATGAAAGCTAATGTATTAATAGATAGATCGTATTGTCTTATGCGGTTCGATTCCCAACGGCGGCGTGAACTAAATTAATAAATCTTCATTACAATTATAAAATATAAAATATGTAAAGGAGATTTTTTTATTGAGATAATCATGAACATTGTGGCCTATATAAGTCATAAAACATCAGTATTTATAATGTCTTCATTCTGTTCACAATTTTTGCAAATTATATCAGTTTTTAATTAATTGAATATCATGGGTATTTGGGAGCTTGATAATTTATTTTTCTTGAAAAATATTATTTAGGAAAAAAAAAAAAAGTAAAATAATAGGAAATTATTCTGAGGCTGATGAAATAATGTTCATAGAAATTTAATGATATTAAATAAAGATAAATAATGATGAATAATAGGAATTAATGATGCTCTTTAATCCTTCAAAGTGCCGAAGTGATCCTGTAGTAGTGTAGCTAGTGTAAACTACATAGCTAGAGTATATTGCTTTCAGAAACAAGAGAATGTATCACAGCGTTTAAAATGCGTCTCGTCAACATTCAGACGGTTTAGTGATAGTTACTACTACGTCCGTGATAGTTACGTCCTCTCAGAAGGGAGCTCTTTCTTCATTGCCTATAGGTGAGCTGTTCCTGTTAAACACAAATGACTTCTACCGACGTAAAGAACCCAAAACACATGAGAGTGTGGTGGTGTTTTAAACTTTAAGCAAAAATCCTAATAATAATTACTCGTACCAAAATAGAATACGTTTGAAGTTTCGCAAGACCTTGCACATTAAAACACGGCATAAAGATATCATATATATATTCGCAGTTGCGGCGAAGTGCTTGCTTCCTCCGGAATTGTCATTATTTGAACAGATCCAATTCGCGTTCGGTAAGGACTAGTGGCCATCATATGCACACCATTCCAACAGATATGCATAAGATATACCCCCCCCAACATATGAATTATGCAATGATTAAAAACAATTTTACCTTAATATTTATAAATATATATTGACATCCTTATCGACACGACAAGACAAAAATTTAACCGTCCGTTGCTGGAGACATTGCTTTCAGAAATAAGAGTGCAACTCGATTACGAATGTGTTACCTTGTGCAAAAACATGTCACGCTGACATTGCAATTGTTTGGTGGCAATTACTAATAATTTGGTGGCAACTGGCTTGGTATTTACTAAGACAGTTTAATTTTAGAGCTAATCTAATTTTACAGTAAAAAAAAAGTAATCAAATTGATCAAAAATTCAGGGAAAAATTAATATTAGCGAATTCCTTGATTTTAATTTGCTGATTTGATTTATATAAATTTATTTTATTACTATTTTCTCGGTATCTTGATTTCGAGAAAATCAATAATTTAAAAGAGCTATTTTCAATTAAATATTCCTTAAAATGGGTTCGGTTTAGTCTGTCGTTCTACGGTCATTTTGTGCACACTTTAGCTAATTAGATCGGGACCTACAGTTTAACGTGGATACCGAAACACTCACAAACATGCCACAGCCAGGATTCGAACCTGCTTGCACCAAAGGCCAGATCGATAGTCAATTGACTATTCATATTTAAAATATGGCTGTTAAAATAATCATTTGAATGTCAAAAGAAATTCAGCTTCTACGTGTAAGATAAGATATATGTATATATAATGATTTTATTTTTTAAATCTTTTTTTCAAATCTATTTCTAAATTTTTACACTTTATTATTATTTGAAAATAAAATTAGTAATAATAATAATTTTTTTAATTGATTAGGTTAATGGCAACACAACATTTTTAGAACAAAAACTGTTAATAAAAATATTGAATCAATAAAATTTACTTCTGTTCTGTTTGTGTTAATTCAAAATATTATTTTTCATGCAGTAATAATGGATAATATTCTTATTTTAATCTATATTTTTCTATAATGTATATATTTTTTCCAACAGAAATTGTAAACTGAAAGATACAAAAACATATATCACTCTTAAAAGATATATTTATGATAAGAAGATGTATACATATTTAAATCTCGATGCGCAATTAAAATATCAGTCTTTGTTAAGCAAAATTATACCATTGGTTAATTCCCACCACATAAAAATTAAACCATTTATTATGTGATAAAAAAAAGTACGTATAAAATAATTGAACTAAGGAAAAAAATTATTTAAAATTGCTATAAATTAATCTTTTAGCACAAATTTATATTAAATAAAATTATAAGCCACAGAGTAAGGGTAAGCCACCAGTGAGGTTTGAACTCACGACCCCTGGTTTACGAGACCAGTGCTCTAACCACTGAGCTATGGTGGCACGCAAACGAAACAATAAAAGATTAAAGATTTTGAATGATATAAAGTATAAAATATATGCTAGATAGTATGTTTTCACCCTAGTCAATGTTTCTCTATGTATGCATAATACGTGTATGATTTTTAAAACATTGCATATAGTTTTACAAATATCATGCAAATTTAGTACATAAAATTTAATTGTTATTGAGAACACATGATATTAGACGAAAATCACATGATTAGCATGTATTACTAAGTTGACTTCTAACTTCGATAACTCAATTTGTTACTATATTATTTTTCAGTCAATTAACTATAAAAAATAGTTCCATTGCAATAAAATTTGTTAACCAAAGGTTCAAAAGGAAAGTTCTAGCCGGAAAATATCAATATAAATGTTCAAACAGGATATCAATGTGCATATCATGATAAACACATATTTCTCAGATTTCTCGAAACAATTATCTTTCTAAATAAACAATAAATGTTATTATTTGTCTCGTACCGTGATGTTTCTTTTGTACCTTTTTCTAGATAATTTTTTTTTTTTTGCTTATTTTTATTTTGCACACCAATTTTTCCAAAGCTTTGCTTACAAAATTCTTATCATTGAGATAAATATGAAGTTATATTTAGTAACCAGATGACATTTTTTTATATGTTTACAGCTATTATTATTTTTGTTATTTATTTTTGTCTTCAATAATTTAATGCGATTGGAACGTTGTTCTATATTCCGACAAACAAAAAGTTTCTTTTTATCTAAGTAAACTTTGTAACATTTACCAATCGCGCAATATTAAATTATTTAGGTGCAACTTGTGGCTCAGTGGTAACGTGCATCGCTTGTGAGCAGTAGGGCTGAGGTTTAATGCACTGGACATACGCTTTTATTAGTTTCACCTGTATATTTGTATGTATGTAACTGACTTTTTTCCCTGGAGATCTGTTGAGACTTTTTCCCCTGGATATCTGATCTCCTCATATACTATTTAAGCTGCAAAAAAACATTTACAGGCATCTTTCAGAAAGAAAACAGTTGATTATTTTAATACGCTTTTATATTAGTTTCACCTGTATGTTTGCTTGTAACTGACTCTTTGGGCTCGATTTTGCCCTACTTTAAGCGATCCGATTTAATTTAAACGTTGTAGACTTATCAAGGACAGACGACACTAAAATAGTTTGATAAGTTTATTATCTCGTCATGATTAGGATCGCCAGGATTAGAGATTTTATTTTAACTTATGAAGAGCAATTTAACCCATGTAGAATGAAAGTATTCAGTAAAGACATTCAAATCTACGTGGGACGGAGACACGAGAGATTCCCTGTTCGAATCCTGGCTAGCTCGATATATTCGCATTTAACCTTTGTTTTACTCACAATTACATTATTGTAAGAACTATAGTTCCACTCCTCCGTACCGGGACCTCATTTAAATATTATAGTTTAAAAACACTAAAAAACATGCTTTTTAGAGTTAATCAAACTAAAAAGTATAAAATAAATTAATAGTTTAAAAAAAACTAAAAAACACTCTTTTAGAGTTAATCAAACTAAAAAGTAAAAAATAATAGTTAACATAAGAATAAAATGACTGACGAGAAAATGAATGTCCCTGTTCTAAAAGCGTGGGATGCTTTGCATGACATTTTAAAACTAACTCTGCATTTTTGAATGAAACTAGTGAAAAATTAATAACGATTGATATCGAGCACCCCACGCTTTTAAAACAGTGACATTCATTTTCTCGTCAGTCATTTTATTCTTATGTTAACAATTATTTTTTACTTTTAGTTTGATTCACTCTAAAAGCGTGTTTTTTAGTTTTTTTAAACTATTTTGTAGACTGTTTCAAAAACGACTAGACTAGATGGCGTGTGTGATGTTCAGCATCTCGTCTCGTTCGTCGGACTACCTGGTGGGAATTTTTCCGGGTTTCCTGCCATACCATACCATTCATTTTTCTTCAGCGACATGGAGGCAAGTCAGACTACCATCTACCTCCATCATAACAAAAGCTGCCTCCCTCCCTCCTTCCATGAGACCACACGGGTTCATGAACTTGGTCTATCTGTCTACCACATGGGATAAGAAACAACAAACAAATTATTTGTCAAATTTACTGAATTTAAAATCAAAGCCATATACGTGTTGAATCCAAGTATCAATTAGCAGATCTGGAATGCTCACATTATATTTCTTTTATCCTATATATAAATATATATCCTATATCCTAAATATAAATATATTATATTTCTTTTATCCTACCATGAGATTAATATTTAGTGAGCATTCCAGATCTGTTAATTGATACTTGGATTCAACATATATATGATTAAGATTTTAAATTCAGTAAATTTGACAAATAATTTGTTTGTTGTATCCCATGTGGTGGACAGCTACGATACATTGTACCTATGTACTTAAGTTGATTAATACTTGGATGCATTATGCATTATACCTATAATTAAGTTGATTGATACTTGAAGATATAATGTGATGATAATTCTTGCTAATAATCGGATATATCTCAAAAGATAAGAGAGAGAGAGAGTTCATTAGAGTTCCAGTAGTTGAATTCTGAAATGGTCGATTCAGTTTGGTCACTAAGATCACCAAATGAACAAAATAGCGGAATGGTTTATTTTAATGGTAATAGTTTATTCAACGCTGTTCGACTGTTAATGAGTTTAAAATTGATTAATAAATATTTCTTAAACGATTTGATATAGTTGACTAATAATTCTATATAGAGGATTACCATAGTTTTACCAATCCTTGAACTTGAAAAAATAATCTTTTAATGCTATTTCTTTAATAATTCAGATTTGTATTACAATACATCTAAACTTTTCATGAGAATTTCTCACCGGAAAATAATGATAAAAAATAAATAAAAGGCCACTGACATCTTGAATATAAATATGGATTGCTGAACACATGAATATAAGTTATGCTTCATAAAGAAATTTCAAAATAAACAACATTTAAAGAAATTAGAAAGGAAGAAATCATCCTTTTATTCATCATGGTTATTTTACCTTTTTATTCATCATTTTATTCAACATGGTCAACATGTTGATTTGTTGACAATGTTGACCTTGACCATGTCGATCAGTTACCAAATTCTGATCCCCGAGCACCAAGCATACACTGGCTTTATTTTTTACTAATATAAAATAATTAATTAGTTAATAATTGATGTTTATGTATATTAATTTAGTTTATTTGATATTATATTGATTATTATTTTATTTATTTACATTATTGACTTTTATTTATTAATAATTAATTTATTACAAATTATCAAAATAACATGTAATTGAAATGTGTCACAATTTGAAAGCTACCAGCCTTAATTTTTTACGTATAGTTCGTGGATTATACTTTAAAAAACTTTAGTATGGTGTGCATAACAGCATGCCATACTAAAGCATTTTTTTTTTTTTTTTTTTGTAAGTTTTACAAAAATCAGTTCTATAACACTCCAACCTAAAAATGTATTTTTAAAAAAAAGAAAATTGTGTGAGAGAATAAGTAGTCTTTTAAACATTAAGAAAGAAGCATAACAGCTGTGAGAGCTGAAAAGGAGAGCAACTTTTATAAAAGTTGACAAAAAAGTATCAGGGTGAAAATGGCCAATGCTGAAATGAGGTTATATACAATAATAATATTCACAGTTATTTATTCACAGTTATGTGATACTTTTGATCTGTATCACAGTTATTTATTAACTTACAGAATGCCAAATTAATGAATAACTGTGATACTGATCAGTTTTCGTCTCTTCAGCAAATATGAAAATAACAAAATGTCGGAAAGATATCACCATTTTTCACCATAGTTTTGAACTGTATGTCTTTTTTCAGTTTCCCCCTCTGATAAATTTATAATATAATTTTCGTGTATATAACTGTGGCGTTAAAATGGTCGTTAAAAGCGAAAAAAAAATGTGTTACTTTTATGCCACGGCGGTGAAAAAATTTGATTAGTATATGGCATGTTAAAGAAATGTGAATCACCCAGGATTATAAACCGCTGTGAATTAAATGAAATCTTTTATTTTTCGTGCCGAAAATAATGCCTGAGTGTTATGCAATGTTGCTGATTATAGAAAGCAAATTATGGTAATTTTTTATTTGTTGTAAGGTTGTAAAGATGGATTTTCATCGAGATCTGAAGACTTGAGCAGATAGTGGCTAACAAATTTTATCATCTATGACAGGGGTCTCCAAAATCCGGCCCGCGGGCCAAATCCGGCCCGCCAGTGTCAACAATCCGGCCCGCGACAGCGAATAGCTTATTGTTGCCGTAATAAGTTGGATAAAAAACAGAAAGATAATAACTCGGTTTTATTGACTTGCTAGGTAAAGCTTAATGATAAGCATAATACACAGAAAATGTAACTTAAGCATAATAACTAACAAATAATTGAAATGAATCCCGGGAATCCACTTGCAAAAAAATACTAATGAGATTTACGTAATTGTGATTTTTTCACTGACAGTAGTTTGCAGTTAGCAAGCGCATGCTCGCTCAAAGTCCGTACTCGGCGACTGGTCTAGAAGTTATAGATAATGGCAGAAAAATTAAAACGGTTTTGGCCCTTGGTACCTACTGGAGTAAACAGTACGGCCCTAAGGCTGGAAAGTTTGGAGACCCCTGATCTATGCAGTTCTCATCAAAAACTAAATTTTCCATCTGCATGGCATCGCACAAATCCAGGTTTCCTATGGTTAAAAAAGGCTTCTTTCTTGAATTCCGTTAAATTATTGTTTCGGAACACTGTGCAGTGAAATAGGAAAATAGGCTTTTGATTGCCAAGTTCTTCATTGGATGCTGCAGGCTGGCTTTGATTGACTGGAAATTTAATTAAATACGTTTAAATTAACTAAATATGTTACTGAATACATTTAGTTATCGTTAGTTTTAAATTAAGTTTCTTGGGTTTTTAATTTCCGATGAAATTAGGAAGGTGTACCGATATTATGAAAATGTGTTCCATTTTCAGTGCATGTTATATACGTATCGTGTTTTGAAAGCAAATATGAACTTTTTGTTGATTTTAATGAACTATTGGTACAGTGGCAAGTCTGGTAAAAAAAAACAATACAAATGCGATCATTTTACTATCAAAGAGATCTGACTTGTTCACCGCACTAGCCAATCTCCTTGGCTTTTGTTTAATTACATGCTTTAGTGAATGATGTACAATTGAAAATCTCATGATTAGACGTTTTTATTACATGTAAAAAAACCTTTTAAGCTAATGGACAAATTTTAATTTTTTGGGAGAGTTAATGTCATAATTCAAGTGCTGGAACAAGTTATCTGACTAATTATTTTGGATTCATTTCACTCATTAAAGTAGACACTAATGAAATAATAATTTTTTTTTTCCTAAATAATAATTTTTGTATTGAATTATTATAATTATACAACAGAGGATTTTGAGATATAAACAGTTTCTCATTCAAAATTTCTTACCCTTTATGAATCTATGGTTAGATTATGCCTGTATAGTCTATTTGAATCCTTTCTTTTATATCTAAGATATATCTATAATTCATTATCTGAGTATTAACAATTAAATTATTGACTTACAAATTACAAAAAAAAAAATTCATTGTTATAGTTTTTACGATAAAATTTTAGCTCTATTTTTCTTAAAAATAAAAAAAAAAAAAAATTTATTAAAAGAATTAGTTGAGATATTTTTATTACGAATCCAATAAAGATTTATATAAAAGATTCATAATAAACGAGACTAATTGATACTTTTTTTAGAGAATATTGTGTTTGAAACATTTTTATACAAAATATATTTTATACGTACATTTTTGAATCCTACAGCACATATACAAAAGTATGTGCAACGCTTACTAACCAACTCTCACACGGCTGACGTCAGCAGCTGCTGTTCCTGTCCCTAGTGACTTACACCAATACCTCCATTACTTTCCCCTCATATTAAAAGGTTACGCTATCGAATGTTTTTACAAAGTTGAACACTTCCAACAGACTACGTGTAGCGTCGGTAATAGCCCTGGCTGCGCCGAAGATGAAAAAACACAACCCCAACCCCCCTTCTTTTCACAACCCCAACCCCATTTTTGTAGTCTTCATTATTATTCGCTTTCCGTTCGCCCTCATCAGAAGATAAATATTTTCATTGGTCGATTTTCATCTTGGCGGAAGTGGATGGCGAGCACTTTCAAGTGGATCGGGAGAGGACAGATCTGCTCGGGATCTCTGTGAATTGGGATGGCTGGAAGTTGGTTCATCGCCTTTCTCACTACTCCGATGGGGTCCCGCGCCAGCCATTGATTGACCATTTGGATTAAAACGGTGAGGGAGGGGGACATATAGAAGTGGGTTGTCAACTGAGTCGCGATGCGTTTTGTTTAGGATTATGGGAGGTAATTGAATAATAATTAATTGTAAGGGTAATAAAATTTGGGAATGGTATGAATATTAAAGAGTTTCTTATTCCACTAAAAAAAGAATTGAAAATTTTCATTAATGTTTAGAGATAAGTTGTATATTATCAGATTAGTCTAATACATGGCGATTCTATGAGGGTTATTGATTAGCTTCGGTGGCTATTTACAATGCATCTTGCTTACTTAAACATTCGTAAAAGAATAGAAAAATATTCCTCTCACTATCAAATTTATATTCTATAATCAGGGGCCGGATTTAGATGAAAAAGAGCCCCTAGGCTATTCCACTTATGAGGCCTTTTCACCTCCCATTTTTAAGTTTGTAAATTACATCAGAGATAATAAAATACACCATTACTGTGATATATATCAATATGTTAAATGAAACATGTTGTGATTGGTACTGATTTTTAATAAAAATGTGGCATGGATAATAAATAAATAAAAAAAAACCAAAACACTTATTTGGACATTTATTCTCAGCACCATATATAGTACTTGTAACAATAACTAATTAAACATTTACAAAGAAACAAAATTCAATTAATAAAAATCTTTGACTACGGCAGTAAAATGTGCAATAAAAATTATTATATTTTCTATCAAACTAAATTAAATATATCCAATACATTGAAGATTAAAGCAAATTCAATTCAGATAAATTTATTTCATAATAATTCGCATTCAAAGTTTAAATATGAATTATTATATTTGTTTATTAGTCATATGTATATTTTCTCCTTATTTTCGATTCAGTGTTTTAGTACTTATTATTTTTAGAATAGTGTAATTCTAATTTTGCTAACAATTTGAATGTAGGCCCCTCTTGATTTTGAGGCCCTAGGCTGCAGCCTAGTTAGCCTATAGGAAAATCCGGCCCTGTCTATAATGATTACAAATGGCTTCCTTGACCATCTGCAGGACATCTTGTTTACTCACTCATTAAGGGACAGGCGACTATTCTTTTCATTTCACATTTATATTCTATAATGGTTAATGAATGATTAACATTCGTTGGTTATTATTTATTTAGACATTCATGAAAGGGCATAAAAATATTCCCCTTTTATTCTCACATTTACTTCTATGCCAGGGTGAGATATCAAATGAAAAATAAGGATCAGTTGCATACCATTATATTGGTGATTTACTTATGTTCTGTTTGTTCTTGTTACTTTTTAATTGATGACTTGACTTATCTTAAATTTGTGCTTTGAGATGTATGCTCAATGACGCTACTTTATCTCAATTTATCCAAATGCTTTTTTAAAATACAACAGATAAAAGAAGTTGACTAAAGTAGATTTTAATGGATATACATTGTATTTTTGGGTAAAAAAACAGGAGGTATTTAAAATAATTGTTATCTATTATTGCAAATACATTTTGAAAATCAGAAAATTATTCTATTTATACACGAGAACGATTATATCTCACATTATCAAATAATAAACATATTATGAAAAAGAAAAACTTTTATTTATTGTTTAAAACAGTGATGGGCAAACGGCGGAAGGTTCTATTCGGCCCTTGGATAGAATTTTAATTTGCCGGTCCGAGGCAGATTAAAAAGAAATATATATTTATATATTATAGATCCATCTCCTTTTCTACTTTGATTAAATATTATTTTTTTCTTCCTTTTTTTTTTAAAGGACTGATAATCTTTTTACTATCTGTATTTTTGTTCTACAAAATATAAATCGACGGAAATAACTAGCACTGACAGCTTTCAATCGGTAAAGTGTTAAAAGCGGAAGTTCTTTGTTAGTTATAACTGTAATTTGGCGCCAACAAATTAGTTTTACAAATAATTATCGAAAGTAAGTTTCCGAAATTTAATATCTCACGTCCAGAAAATTAGTGCTATATTTGCTTTATCTTATGTATGTGAACAAGTGTTTTCAACTATGAACCATAGAAAGAATTATTTCAGAAGTAGACTGACAGATGAGCATTTAGCCCCATTCCTTAGAATCAGTACATCTCACTTCACACCTCAATATAAGGAACTTTTAAAAAGGAAATCGCAATTTCATTCATCTCATTAACATATTTAAATTGTAATACTTGTATATTGTTTTGAAAATTTTAGAAAAATTTATCTTGGCCCAGCCAAACTTTTTTTTTTTTTTTTTTTTTAGATTTTTGGCCCACAACCTAAAAAGTTTACCCATCCCTGGTTTAAGAAATACCATACACTCGGTGCTATTTACTTTGGAATTTTTCTATAATTTTGAACATTAACTTTTCACATTCCGTAGTTTTATATTAGTAATATATTATTTAGATTAAGTCTTGAAGATGAAAAATGGAATCTGTCATCAAATTTAATCAGACTATGAATTGAATTGCAGCACAAATTTGTTTTTTAGAATTACTAGAGTTAGACTGAATGCTGATTAACTATATCCCATAAAAGTTAACATTAGTAGAGATGAGTTTCAAAGAATTGATAATATTTATCTGCTACTTATTGAAAACAAAATTGATTGACCATTTAAATTAAAATGGTTAAGTTAAGAAAATGGGAGCCAGGTTAATTTTTGGCATGTTAAGAGAATTTCATTATATGGCATGTATCTGGGAAGATAATGCAATATCAAATTTTATAATTTCAATAAATATTTTTATGAAATGTAAATATATATTTATATAGATAAAGAACACATTATATGGACACAAAAACCAAAGATGAACTGACATGAAGTGAATTAGAAACACCCTTTTGCATGAGAAAAGCTATTACTATATATATATATATGAGACAACCAGAATATCAAAGATAATCTATGTAGTTGTTCAGGATGTTGAGGAAAAGATATAGAGGAGACTATATTATCGTGAAACAATTTCCAACTCTGTAAGTGGGAAGACTTGGGGTTCCTTATTAGATAATCCCATTCCTTGCGACCTGCCTAGACCTGTTGGTGTTGCTAATTTCAGTATAAAATCTAAACATGACTATCTTAGGAAACACCTTTACAGATTTGGATTGGTAGACTCTCCAGCTTGCCAACTTTGCTTGACTAATTCTGACATGAGCGGGGACCACTTGAACTACTATCCTCGACTTCTTGATGCAGCGGTTGTAAGTACTGCAAAAGACTATAATTGTTTTGTGTGGAATAGTGAACTATATTGGACTGCCCGTCATAGATTGTTAGCGGTAATGCCTATGTCTGGCGTATGATAAAAAAATTACTATCAAGGATAGGCAAAATTAAGGCTATTAGTTACTTCAGGAATGAAACCAAAAATGTAATTTGCGTATCGGAAAGTTTTTACTATTCTTTCATAGGAAATAAAAATTTTTTTAGCAATAGATGAATTTTTCGTCAAAAGTTATCTCTCATTTAATGTTTTTAAAAAATTAAACACAATATCGTACTCATGAAGTCG
Source organism: Caerostris extrusa (assembly GCA_021605095.1). Lineage (NCBI taxonomy): Eukaryota > Metazoa > Arthropoda > Arachnida > Araneae > Araneidae > Caerostris > Caerostris extrusa. The sequence continues at coordinate 41,638 of BPLR01002006.1, forward strand.
TTATCTGAAATATTGGTAAATGTTTTCAAGAAATTTATCTCGAATCGATTAGAATTGACCAGTGCTAAAATTTTAATGACAGATTTAACCATTTTTTTAGATTTATATTGCTTGAAATGCTTATGAATCCAAAAGATAGTAGATTTTCAGATATAATAAGATATTAACTAACAATATTAATTATTATTTGTCATTCAAACATATGTACATTTATAAAAAAAGATCACGCAGATCATAATATATTATGAAACGGATTATAAAACGTCAGCTTAATCTAAAGATATTTAACTTGATATTAATTCAGAAAATATTTTTTTAACATGAATATTTTTTTTTTTGTGTTTTAATATCTTATCCCATAATGCTATTTTTTTTTTCTTTTATCAAATGTTTAGTAAAATTATTATCTATTATCAATATTTAAATACACTAATTCTTTCTTAAAACCCTTATTAAACTTATTTTGGTCTATGGCTCTGAAACTTGGATTTTAGCAAGATCAGATGAGGCTAATTTGGGTATATTTGAGAGGAAGATTTTAAGGGCTATTCTTGGCGGTGTTACGGAAAGTGATTGTTGGAGAAGATGGTACAACGCAGAAATTTATAAATGCTATAAAAACCCAGATATTATAAAATTTATTAAGATCCATAGATTTAATTGGGATGCTCATGTATTCAGAAAGAAGGATTTAAACCCTGTAAAAAGGTTCGTTCTGGCAAAGTCACAGGGACAAAGAGGAAGAGGGCGATCCAAGTTGGATGGATTGACGCAGTTGAAAAAAGATTTTGCTGCACTAAAGGTTAAGAATCGGAGGACCATTGTCACCCAGAGCATGGAAACCTCTCGAAAGGAAACCCTTGGACCACTCTGGGCTGTCGTCTATTGACAATGAAAATTCTTTCATAACAATGGTCAACATAATCTAAATTGCTTAATGCATTATTAAACTAGAGTTTACTAGCTAAACAATCGTTTTAGATAAAGGCAACATCCTAGTCTTTTTCATCATCATCATTGGCCTAACAACCCATTGTGGGTCAAGACCGTCTACCTACTGGTAGATTTCGAGACCAGAGATACTTTTTCTTTTACGGGGTAGGGTTGTCAGCTCTACGCCCAACAATCATATGAGACTGGGACCTACAGCTTAAAGTGGAATCCGAACCACTACAAACATCCATGGCATCACCGGGACTCGAACCCGAAACCTGTGGTACCAAGCGCCAGAGCGCTAGCCACTCGGCCATTCAGGCCCCTAGTCTTTTTTACCGTACATAACTTATAAAATATATTTTTATGTCTCTTTATTGTATATAATTTATAATAGAATTAATGGGGAAAATTCTACAATTTGCAATTATGTGTAATAAAGCACTTATTAAAACATTTTTTAAAATAAGCTTTGACAACGAATGATACTACCGTTTTACATTAACTCGATATAATGACGGTGAGACACAGAAATATTAAAAGTAAATATCCATCAAACTCATTAGCATAATTTAACCACAAATAGAGAAAACTCAAAGCGCATGCAGGTCTCTACCCTGGAGATTTCGAATTTACGTTCACGGCACACATATTTCCTTTCTGTTTGGATTCCCACAAATCTCTCAGCTCTTCCATTCACGCTTGTTCCCTTATTTTCTTTAATTAAAAAGCATTGCTATTCCAAAGATTTATCGCGCCATAATTAAACATGACGAACTGACCTCTTCCCGCTAACTCCCTCTGGCGAGAAGGCGTGAGCTGCTGTAAATAAATTCAACTCTGCTGTTTGGAAGATATTTTTTTTTTCTTCTTTACTCATCACAATAAAAAATAATGAAAAAAGGAATATTGCAGAAGGCGAAACATAGGGCCATGTGTTGTAGTTGCAGTGTCAAGTTGGAACATTCTATCTCTCGCGCGCCCATAACCGTCCATCATGTAGAAGGGAGATTCAAACATTCCATTTGCCATTAATCTGTCGAATGGCAAATAATTTTGCGAGGGTGGAACTTTGTGTTCATCTTTATCTCTGTAACTGTTTGAGTATGTGAACATCATGTCTTCGTGTATTGTAGATATATGTCAAGGAAAGTAAACAAAAACTTTGCTTCTTTTTTTTTTTTACCATGGTAGCTTAGGACCACACTTGTAGAGCATATTTACAAGAACATTTGGCGATGAATTCATATAGAATTTCAAAATCCATCTACTGCTTTCTTGACATTTATTATCTTTTCTGACTTTTATACATCCTAAAATCCATGAATATCTTTTAGTTACATGAATGCCTTTTACAAATAAATGGCAATATCAATGAAAGAAGAATTAAAAATGTATGAGAAGAACTTCGAACTGTTAATAATTTTTCGGAAACTAAACACTTTGGAACTATAAAATAATGCAAACAATTTTTAAACAAACATTATTTCTACAAATTGAATAATTAGCAAAAATTAATTCATATTAATAATAGCTAATATCAAAAAGGACATATTTCAATGATTCGGACTTTTGTATATTTGTAATTTTTATCTGTTTACAACTGAAAGCATTTTTGTAGACAGCGATTGGAACAAGAACCGTCTTGCTTGCTGGTTGAGAACGTAATGACACAGTTTAAAGACCAAAAATTGTTCATTGCCAAAAAGTCTAACACCAAAAAGGTCTAAAAGTTACCCAAATTAATTAAATAATATTGCTTTTTTCGAATTTTTCTCAAAATATTGCTTTTTCAGTGATTTAAAATGGTTATGTTGTTCTAAAGTTGAATTTTCTTATTTTAAAGTTATAAAAAACCAAAAAGAATTTGTACATAAACATACCCGATGTACGAATTTTAAAGTTCAATCATTGAAAATATCGCTAAAAGAAACTTCAACAAAATTAATTTTTCAATGGATTAAAATCTTTTTCAATTCCTTCTATTAGCTCACACTCTCCCTATATATATCTCTTGTTCAAATTTTCAATCGTCCATAAAATACTTTTTATGCATCCATTCAAGTTCAAATACAATTTTTTTGAACTTGTAGTGGATGGCACGTGATGTTAATGCAGTTTTTTAAAATATTTATTCAGTAATTAAATTTAATTAATTCATTTTAGTTTTTTTAGATTTAAGTTGCATGTATCTACCAATAGATGGTGCCAGATAAACTTAAAAAAAATGAATGAAAATTATTTATTAAGGACTTTCTGCAATATAGTGCCAAAAAAGTAGGAATTGACTTTAAAATTTTTTTTTATATTACTTGTTTCTTTAAAACTTACATAATTCTAAATCTCATTTTTGCGTTATAAAACTGTTTTAAAAAAAAATCTAAACAAATTGGATAATAAATTGGATGTTCATAAATAAATAATAAAAAAAAACATCCTTTTTCAAACTTTGTTCTTTAATTTTTTATTTCGCCGCCGAAAAGAGATTTCATCATCTGTGCATTGTAGTTTTAATGAATTGCTAGAATTTCACGACATCAATAAAAAATTATATTTTTAATGAAATTTTATTTTTTTAAAATTTTAATTACGGTGATTTCCTGCAAATCATCATCAGCACCGCTATAACACACATTTTGGGACGATAAAAAAATATTTCGTACTGTATAATCGGCGAGTAAATTCGTTATTTGCCATACCATATGAGCGATTGAAGATGATCAAAGGAATACTGTAGTACGGTGGCGTACCATGCACCAATCAATTTGTGCTTCTATATACTCATGGAATAAAAGTAACAAAACTTTCATCAGTTTTAAAGAGGAATATTATATATATTATAAATTAAAGATATTGGAAAGCGGGAAAGAAAGACTATGTTGAGCACAACAGAGAATGACATTTTTATCCATCGATTTGCAATTTGAAAGAAAGATGAAAGTTCGCAGTAATACACTCATGTCCATAAATTAAGGATAATTCAGAATCACACAGAAATTGAACTCTAAAATAAAAATTCCACCTGTAGAATTATCACACACATCTTGAAAAAGAATATGCGAATTACAGGAAACCACCAGATGGCGCGGATAGTACGTCACAATGATGAGAGTGTAAGAGAGGGGTATATAAGGAATGGTGGCAAAGAAGTAAAATTGTTCACAAGCGCTTTAAAAGCCTTTCAGTGCAATAACCGCATAGTTATGGCACAAAGGAAGCATTTGGATGATTTTTACATGGTAGAATTATCGCACGACTGGAATGTGGACGTACCCAGCTGGGATCCGAGGAACTTGGAATCGCCCAGAGTGTCATCTCCAGGCTCTGGCAACGATTCCAAGATGATGGTAATGGGAGTAGATGTTACAGCACAGGTCCCCCCGAGTTGCAACGCCGAATGAGGACCGGTATTTAGCAGTTACTGCCAAAAAGAAACAGACGGAGCACAGCATCAGACCTGTCTCGTCAGCTCTCTTCAGCTACCGGTACGACAGTTTCAAGGCAGACCGTGTACAGACGCTTAGGGCACATTGGTCTATATGCTCGTAGGCCTGTCAGATGTGTTCCACTTACCGCAACTCACTGTCGCCTGTGATTAACCTGGAGTAGAGAGCATGCATTGTGGACACCGCAACAGTGGTCTGGTGTGATGTTTTCCGACGAGTCCAGGTTTAGTTTGCAGTCTGATTCTCGCCGGACTTTCATATGGAGAGCGCCAGGTACCCGTTACCACCAAGAGAACACCATTGAATGACACCGTTACGATGGTGCAGGATGACTCGTTTGGGGGAGGAATTATTCTTGGTTCCAGAACTGACCTGCATGTTCAGAGTGTAACGATGACAGGCCACATCTATCAGGATGTCATTCTGGAACAACACGTTTGTTTCGGGACGCCATGGGGCTGAATTACTGTTTATGGATGACAACGCCCGTCCTCCCCGTGCAAACATTGTAGACGAATGCCTTCAATTGGAGGATATCACCCGTATGGATTGGCCAGCATACTCACCGAACTTGAATCCAATAGAGCATGTGTGAGATATGCTTGGCCGACGAATTGCAGCCCGTCAGCCCCCCCTCCCACCTGTCAACCGGAACTTCGGAGGGCATTACTTGATGAGTGGTGTAATATTCCCCAAGATCAGATTGATAATTTGATACTCAGCATGCCTAGGCGTTGTAAGGCCTGTATTGCATCGTCCGGAAGACATACTCCATATTAACCATCATACTAACCATGTTATACTGTTTTTTGTAAATTGGTTCTTTTTGAAATTTGCTCCAGGGAGTAAAAATCGCAATTTTTATTAATTATTTCAAACATATAGCATCTTTTTTGCTCTTTACCTTTTGTTTAATAAATAGACTTTACAAGTAAGTCAAATTTGTTTTGCTTCTGTCTCTTTCTTTGCCTGAACTTCATTATCCTTAATTTATGGACATGAGTGTATTATGCTAAAGAGATAGAAGCTAGATAGAGGAGATATAGGACTTGCTTGAGACATGAAAGTTCACAGTAAATTTTCCACCTAATACCATAATATCCTACCTGTACTGAGAATTATACTCTAAAACCCTTTAAATTCAGTGCGTATACTAGAGGTCATTGAGTATAATTTGTGCACACTTTAACAGATCAAGATAAGTTCTTAATTTAGGCATTTTTAAAGTGTTTTTAAATAATACCTGTAATTTCATACCAGAAGTTTTCATTTATTATTACAGTCATATGCTGTGCGGCATTTATCTAATTTTGTAGATTTGGTTGGTTTGTCGCTCTACGGTAATTTTTTGCACACTTTGGTCTAATTAGAGCGGGACCTACAGTTCAACGTGGTTTTGAAACCACTGAAAAACATCCATACCACCACCAGGATTCGAATCTGAAGCCTATGAACCAGGGCGCTAGTCAAATGGCTATCAGGCTGTCCAATTTTACAGAAAATCCAGGTCTCTTATCTACAACTGTTATGTTCTTTTATTTATGCCTTGAAGATTATTTATACAGTTATTATTTATACTGTCACGTAAAGTTTTTCGGGGAGGTGGGGGGGGCGAGAAGCCTTCTTGTAGAATTGGCTTTCATGAAATATTTGAAAAATAAAGTGTCTACAAATTGTACGCCATGGCCTATAATACACATTCCGCAATTTAAGGGTTCAGTGTATAATTCTCGGATTAAAAGCAGGAAATTACAGTAATAACTCTAAAACTTATTGAGCTTGAAAACCTAAATGAGTTATCATTCTGCCATGTATTGTACGGATCATTTTAGCGAAAAGATTCACCCACTCATCAACATAAGTATAAAAACAACAAAACTCTTCTTTAAAAATTATGTGTTACATTCCAGAACAAAACGAAACAAAACTTAAATCCCTATTTGTTAGCAATGAGTTATCATTCTGCCATGTACATTTTAGCGAAAAGATTCACCCAATTACAAACTAAAAGACCTTTAAAAATTATGTGTTATACAGAACCGAAAAAAAAACTTAAATCCCTATTTTTAACACTTCCAATTACAGCACCGTTAACGAACCTAAATACATTTAACACTTCATCCCCCTAATTTTCTTTTTTCCCGCCCAAAACAAACCTCACTTATTGTAGTAGTAAAAATGTTATCCCAGAAAGAAGCGAATCATTAACTCAAAGGGACAGAAAAGTCCTATTTACATTCCCATGGGGACCATTAATAGGAACTGGAGGAATTGTGTGCCTTCCAGCAACGCCAGTTAGTTAAGGCATCTCCAGTTGAACAGGTAAACAAACATTGTCTGAGATCTCACTGTAAAGGCAAGGAGAGTAGTAGAAGAAGAAAAAACAGCAGCAGGTCTTGCCAGGGGGTGTCAGACAACCCTTTGTTGACATTGCCGGTTGGCACGCTTGACTTGCATCCAATGGAAATTCTTCCGCGCAGAATGGACGTGGGGTTCGGTAAATCGGTTATCGCAATAACCGCGGGGCTCTGTGTGTGTGGTGAGATCGACGGAAAATTGCTTCTACCTATCGTTTACTGAAGGTGTGAAAAGTGCAAAGGGGACGTTCTGGTGGTGTGTGTGGGGGGGGATGTGTGATATGAAAGATGGGTTTGTAAGGGTCCGCCATGTTTGGTCACAAGAAGTGATTGATTTAAAAGTTTCATCCATTGATGATTACGAGAAGGTGGACATTTTTAAGGTGATCAATCCTATATTTTGCGTTGGATTAAAGTGAGTTTAATAATTTTATTTACATTTTGAAGAAGAATATCGGTCTTTTATTTTCAATTGTTGCCGATGTATGACGGTAATTCATTTGCCTCATTTTGCCTTACACTAAATCAAAATTTCTGAGTTTAACGTGTTAATTTATTACTATTTTGAAAAAATATTAAAAATAACAATAATAAGAAAAGTCGGCAACTCACGTCTCCCATATTAAGTGTTAAATATTTACAAAAATATGCAGGAATTCAGGCTATATATTTTTCACTGCATGCTGTCTTCAATGTGTTAAGGTAATATTTTTATTTAAATTTAAATTCATATCAAAATTCATATAAATTTATTTACAAATCTAATTATTTGTAAATTAGTACTAGGCCTTTTAATTATAATTTCAATATTGAAAAAAAAAATATGCACTTTTGAAGTTTTTACCATATTATAAATGATAAAACTATCTGAAGATTTAAAGTGTACACAAATCTATTTTCATGAGATTTTTTTATACGCAAATTGAGATATAAAAGAAGAAGATATCCAAAGATCCATCAATTTCGTTAATTAAGAAAAATTTAGAATTTTATGAATCTAATAATTTCGTATGAAACGGGCCAGAAAGCTAGGCGATTATTTTGTCTCCACATGCTACAAACGAATCTTCCGAGAAATTCCACTTAATTCTTTTGGATTAATTTCTTAAGAACGTGTCTATCGAATAAAAAGAGATTTAAAGTGCATATTAAAGTAACATTAACGATTTGTAACTTCAGGTAAAATTTAGAGATCAATTTTCCTTACTAAAATCGTTTCAAATATTAATTTATTAAATTAATAAATGGAAAAAGTGATTGAAGAAGTTTCTGCGTATAAGTGTATAACGATGCTGCGAAAAAAAATGACTGAGATGTATTCCGGGAAGTAAGAAAAATAGACTGGTTTCTTGCTAACTCTATGTATTTAAAATATAAAAATTAAAATTTGTAATTTCTTTTTTATGTTTAATCTAATAATTTTTATGAACATTATTAATTTTTACTTTATTTATACTCATATGACTCGTAACGGCCTGGTAGAAAACATTGATTTTGGGAATGGATGCGATAAATCCATATGGCGGAAAATCCTACCGGCTGTCTCGAGGAGCTGAGAGGATAATCATTGTTTTCAGCAGGTTATTGAAACAATTAATTTTAAACCATTTTAAAATGTACAAAATAAACTAATTTAATAACAATATTTTTTTTTATTAATAAGATTGCCATTTTACAGTAAAAAAAAAATGAATGCAAATAATTTAATTTTTTGCTCCTCTTTAAGAAATATATCCTAAATATTAAAAAAAAAAAAACATCTTTTATTGTCTTTTTTTAAGTAACCAAATTTTATTTTTAAAAAAAATTATGCCAAAATATCTTTTTACTTTAATATATTTTTAATAATTAAAACTATTTTTAATAATTCGACTGCAAATGATATAATTGCAATTATAGAAATAAAAAAATAAAACATTTAAATTACAAAACATTGTTGTTTATTTGTTTTAAATGAACATTAACAATGTCTTGCTTCAGTAATATTACATCATTCACCAATGTTAGCATTCTCACTGAAATGATTTACTAAAACAATGATAGAGATATATACTAGATCCAGAGTTATCCAATGCACTATAATGTGTTTGTTATATTGCACCAGTTATATAAATAAAAATAATCAGTCATAAATCAGTAATTTTACATTAAAGTGCCATTTACCAATGTTGGCCATTTTCCAAAACAATGACAGATATATAGTAATTCCAGAGTTATCCAGTGGCCTGCGATGCATTATATTTCATTTACAGTTTGTACCACAATTTCGAGCGAATACCATCTTCAAAGGCGGCATGGATGCTTTTTGGTGGTTCGGAATCCACGTTAAACTGTCGGTCCCGGTCTAATTAGCCCAAAGTGTGCAAAAAATGACAGTAGAGTTACAAACCAAAGGAGACATTTCTTCTTCATCGTCGCAACAACCGCATGGTGAGCCAAGGCCGTTTGCCTAATGCCAGATTTCGAGACAGGAGATATTTTTCTTTTACAGGGTAGGATTGTCAGCCCTACGTCCACCAGTCATATTAGACTAGGGGGGGCCTGCATGAAACTCGAAACCTGTGGCCCCGAGCGTCAGAGTCTTGTCACTCGGCCATCAGGCCCCTAAAGGTGGCATTTGGGGGATATTAATCCTTCTGTCCTTCTCCTCAAATTCAACGAAAAAGTATTCCAACCTACAGATTTATTGTGCCTTTTCGTTGCATAGACATGGAAGCTTCATTTGAACGATTCAAAGTTCATCTTCATTTGAACGATTCAAAGCATTAATTTCATTTTTCAATAAAATAAATGCTGCTTTAAAAGAAAAGAAAAAAAAAAAAAAAAAAAAAAAAAAAAAAAAAAACACGAATTAAATTATACATCTAACACAGTCCAAAATTATTTCTACTTTGGTAAATTAGACATCCAAAACTGCGTGACCAAAAATGTCGGCGTTAGTAGGCCTGGACATTTTTCCCCCTGACTCGTAAGGAAAAAGGCACTCGGACCGCTCACTCGAGTCGCGGAGAGATTCAATATTTGGTTTTCGGCCTTGTCAGCACGGGTGAGATGAAAAAAAGTGGACCAGAGTGTTTGTTTGAGAGAGAGATAATGGCAAGTGTGTTACAAGAACGGCCGCGATTCAATAATTCCTCAACAAGAACAAAAACACACAGAGAGACAGTTTGCTTGACCCTTTCCCTCCCCCTACTTTAATCCCCTGGAGCCCAGAACGGGAATCGTTCAACTTTCATTCCTGAAATAATCTTGTAGTAAATACGCGAATGAAATTTTTATTTAAAATAAAGCGTTAAATGCATTTATGGTATGTTAAACAGACATGAAATGCAAGCAAAATCTCAAACAATCGTAGAGGATTATTATGTAAATATTCGATTGAGGTCTTTCAAAAAAAAAGGCCTTTTTTTTTTTTTTTTTTGCTGTTGTTACCACTTTAAAAATATTTGTTTTTAATTTAATTATTAGTTCTAAATTTAAACCTTTAATGCTGCTAAATTATTTGCGTATTTGTAAAATTTGTTTGCATATTTCATGAAAAAGAATAAAAATGGTATTTATCTTTATAATCTTTTATCTTTCATTTTTTCGACCTGAAAATAATTATGCTGTGCTGTTTTCAAATGGTGAGTATTTTCTGAGGTCATTCGCCGTTAGAACAGCCCGTATGTAGCAAATTCAGCGTTACACAGATAGCCTTCAAGCATTTTTCGCCTCCCTAATTTGAAACGAGCAACCCTAAAGGGGTAAACTATTTGAGGTGTTCTCATTCTAGTCATCGAACCTAACGGGAAGACATTCCTGCCGACAGATTTATTGAGCCCATTGGACTCCATTGTCCTGCAAGTTGGAAACTTAGCAACTATGTTACGGACTAACTAATAGGTGATTGAAGAAGAATATATATATGCCAGTAATTCTCGACTACTATAATGCGGCCCATGAGCATGACATAATTGTTCTTCTCTGCCATTGAATTTGAAGTACATAATGAGCTGATAAATTATACACGAATATTGATACGTACAATAACAGTATCAATCACAATAACAATATCCGGTACCCCTAATATATATATATATGATAAATGACGACACAACTATCCGGTAATCCTAATACATATCAGGCATTCTCGACTTTTTTATGCGGCCCTTGATCAATCCAATTCATAATGAAAAATATGTTAATGGAAGGCACATTTCCAAAACTGTTTATATTCGGAATTTTAAAATTATCAAAATATTTATAACTTTTATTTAAAAAAACCTAAGACGAATGAAATTTGAAGACGTAAAACGCAAGTATTAGTGCATTTGAGAAATACAAATTTAATTTCGTGTACTCCAATCGTTTCAAAAATGAAAGTGGGCAGATTGTTTAAGGTATGAGATTTGGTCAGTATATACATTTGATGAAATAAAAATCCATTTTTTAAGTTTGTACTTTTGAAGTGTGGTACTCAGCGATCGATTAAAAATGAGAAGGAAACATTTGGAGCACGGTTGACTGACTCCGAACTGAAGCAAATTTTACGCCCTAGTAAACAAGGTAAAATATTAAATATTTCATATTTGATCGGTAGATGTCATTGTAACAATAATTAAAAGATTTGATACATTTTTCTAAGTTGTTGTTGTTGTTACTAATCCTCTGTGTCTTGCTTGGGACATACATATGGTAGTCAACTCATGGATGGAGGAAAGGGGGAAGGTTCTGAATTTGTGGTGGAGCACCAAATCGTAGGTGTGAAAAAATGGAAGTCTGACTTGACTCAATTATTATTCGTGTCGCTGAAGAAGGAGAGCAATGCCTTCCGGAAGGATTATTTTTTTGGGGGAGGGGAACTGAAAGGATAACTAATTTGCCTTTTGGTTCTAGATATATGAATGCTTTACAATTCTTTTAATTAAAATAAAATACCAAATAAATAATATGTTCTTTTATATTATGTAAGTTTAGTTTAAAAATTTTACTTCGAAGATTGAAATTTCAGGGCCATTTAAATACAAATCAATATGATTTTACTTCAAGAATTTAAATTTCCGGGCCTTTTTAAATGCTAATAAAGATGGTTTTTACTTCAAGGATTGAAATTTCAGGGGCTTTTTAAATACAAAATAAAGATTATTTTACTTCAAGGATCGAAACTTCAGGTCCCTTTTAAATACAAATAAATATGATTTACTTCTAGAGTTGTAATTTTAGGGCCTTTCTACATACAAATAAAGATTTTACTTCAAGAATTGAAAAGGCTTTGTAAATACAAATAATGATATATGTATTCTTTCTACACTCACTGAATGTGAACAAAATGTATTAATAATGAAAATTAAGATAACGACATTATTGAGTTGCTTAGTTATGGAAACATGAAATCAATGCAACATAAAACATCAAATTAGTTTCAATTCATAAAATTATTTCACTTACTTACAAATGAATCAGTGAAATCTTTAAAATTTCATGCCAGATGGAGAAGAAAATTTATAAGTTATAACTGAATACAAAAGTTCACATAATGCAACAGATTCTTTCTGCAGATAAAGTCTGTGTTGATTTATCGAAAGGAAAAATCAACACAGACTTTTGAACTAATAAAATAAAATTATTTTTTGGAGTAATATAATATTCTTTGCAAGTGAATAATATGATAATTGTAAAAAAATATAACAGATAACTTTTAATAAATATTTATGATATTAGTAAGTATTAGTATTAGTAGTGTAATTCAAATATTATTAAGTCATAAGACGTCTACATAGTCCCTCATCATAATGCGTCTGTGCATCCTTTGACTACATCATGCAATTTAAAATGACATATTATGATTAGTGAAATCTCTAATGATTTCCGAAGTCGGTACGTTCAGTGGATTGGAAAGCTAATAAAAAAAATAAATCAGACAAATGAATTAAATTTATAAGCACATTCACCTCATTCACTCAAGACCATGTGGAAGAACACATGTCGCAATATTAATCATATTTTATTGGTTGCATGCTAATAAATAAAACAAGTTTCTTTTCCTTTAAAAACTTATTAGTGAATAAGAATTCTCTTTTAAATATTGAAATGTTTGGTCCAGAAAAACCTGGTAACGCAGATTTTTGCGAATTGGAAATCGAGTTCGAAACCTAACACTCTTTCTATGCCGGAGACAAGCAAGATACATCTGTGAGCAGGAAAGCTCTTCCATTGGGTTTGATTAGGAGAGTAGAAAAGCCCCATATGCACACTTTAGAGGTGTTTCAAATAGGGGTGGCGAAATGTAGGGGTGAAGTGTGATAATGCTGAATCTGCTATTCAATTGGCTAATGTTCTCAGCTATTTGGAAACAGTATATTATAAATACTATTACAAATATTTATAACATGCATATCTGCAAATTATAAATATCTACAACTAATAAAAACAATATATTATAAATTTCTACAAATATTTATAAAATGTTGTCTATATATCTGCAAATATCTACAACTATATCTATATATTTAATTTATTAAAGAAATAGTACAATTAATTTAAATGATAATGAATTGAAATAATTAAATAATTAAAAAAAAAAGTACTTTAATCTGCTAATAAAGGAAAGCTTTAAAAATAAAAGCTAATAAATTTACACAAATAATGGCATCTATTCTTTGAAATTTGATTGCAAAAAATAGATGCCACATACTCGTTATTAGAAACAATGTTATTAATATAATTATAAATTTTATTAAAATAATATTAATAATAAATATAATATATTATTTTTTAATAATTATTAATATAATTATATTAATAATAATATAATAATATTAATAACTCAAGATTATTAGAAGCACGTGGTGTAACGGTTGTTTTGTATTTTTTTTAAAATCGGTATCTTAATAATGTGCATAATCTGATATTTTTATCAGTAAAAAGGATTTAACAAACTATACATTCATTAGTAGTAGAATTAAAATCATTGTTTACATAAATATGAGAATCTCATGACATAATAAAGCATCCATTTATTTTTTATTATTCATTTCAGAAATTGTATAAAATGGTAAGAATGACAGTAACTGATTTCAGAGACGAACAAACTGGATGGTGATTACGAAAGCATGTATTAAAACTCTGATATCTTTAATTACTCACGGTCTCTGGTATGAGACTCTTGCACTGACAACTGACTGATCTAAAATGGCCACCCTGTTTTAAAGATTCACAACGTTTCATTCAATTCGTAGCTGCCGAAAGCCATTGCACTTTTATTTGTGTATATAAATGACTCTTAAACCAAAAATTTTATTTTGCGATCCAGTAAAAGAATAACATGATGCCACCAATGAAGTTTGAACTCAACATCGCTGAGCTATGTCATTCAAATGACAGCCTTTTAAAAATCTCTAACATTTACTTTAATTTATAACTTTCAAAAACCATTCCCCATTCGACTTTATACAATAGTTGGCTTTAAATCAAAAATTTTAGTTTGCAATTCAACAAAATAATATATTGAAGTAAATAAAAATGAAACTGTATAATGGTTGTTCTTAAAATAAATATTTTATTTCCGAATTCAAAAAAGAATTTGAAAACGAAAGTGACGTTCAAGCTTCACCTGTTTTATGAGACTAATGCCTTATTCCTAGCATATAATGGCACCTTGGGCTTTTAAATTAAAACTCTTTTAAAGATCAACAAAACTATTACTACCCTTTTGAAAATTAACTGTCAAAAACATTTTACATTTGCCTGTTATGTAATAGTTGCTCTTGAACAAAAAATTTTTTATATATGATTCAACAAAAGAAGTTGGAAACGCCAATAATTTTCGAAGTCACGAAGCGTGCTGTGCGAGAATAGTGCTCTAACCACCACAGTAAGTTACATGATAGAGCTTTAAAATGAAAGCATCTTTGGAAACCTACAGCATTTCATTTATTTTATACCTGTCAAAAGTTATTCCCCATTCGTAGCTATGTACTATTTTTTTCTTATACCTGAAATTTTAATTTGTGATCCATAAAAGAAAAACACCAACCTCTAATATGGCACGAACTCACGACTTTTATGAGACTAGTGCTCTAACTCATTCAGTTGGATGACTGACTGTTGCATTTACTGAAAGACTTTTAAAAATCTAAAGCTATTTATTTTGTTCCTTTCTAAATTCGTATAATAGTTCTTAAACTCGAAATTTTAATTTGCGATCAAATATTTAAAAAAAAAAAAAAAAAAAAATTGCTGGCCACCAAGGAAGTTCAAATTCAAGACTAGTTTACTAGACTAGTGCTCTAGCCACTGAAATATGATGGCAGTTGGCCATTTTCAATAGAAGCACTTCATTATTTTGTATTAAAAAATGCCATATCCATAATTTTAAAATAAAAACTTAAGTCAAAATTTTAATTTTCGATCCAACAAAAGGAGAATTTGAAGCTATCAATGAGATTCAAACACACGATTCGTGATTTATGAGATCAGTTCTCTTACTAGTGAAACATGGAGACAACTTATGCTTCTGAAAGACAGCTTTTTTGGAAAAACATTTTTGTAACATAATCCAATCCATATTCCTAAGGCAAATCTGTTGTGGTATTTTCCTCACGGAAAGAGTTGTGGCATTTCTTTCCCAGGAGAGAGGAATGTATATTCCATGTCAAGTACATAATAACAACCTATAATTTAAATTTGACAGCATATAAGGTGTTGAGGGTAGCTATATTATATGCAATTAGTGTTTTGTACTAATGAGAGCAACTTGTCACTCAAATCTGACAGCAGATATTCAGTGCCATGTATCTCATGAAAACTCATGAAATTAATGATTGTCTGTGTGGCCTACACAGGTTGAAACCGTTACAGATGGAATATGGACTACACCATGAGTTGTTGCCTCGTGATGGGTAACAGACCATGGGGTGAAAAATGTATACTCAATCAGAAATTAGGGAAGCTGGCCCCATCCTCTTGACGGATTTTCTTAAAGAGAATTTTTGGAGAAGAAGAAGGGCAGTTCTGCGACAAGTCGGCCAGAAGTGTTGTTTTCCATATTTCTCTGAAGTGACTGAATAGACCGGAGTTTCCGCCTTTTTACAATGTGAGCCCGTTGTGATTTCATAAATCACGCCGTGTGATAATTAAGGTCTGCCGCAGACCGCGTTTTCAGAAAACGTAGTAGACTCGAGAACTCTGAAAATCTCCGTTCTTGAAGCGAACTGCACTTTGCGAATCACATTTAAATATTGAATTTTTTTTTTTTTTTTTTTTTTTGTAAATAACAAATTATATTAATCCAGAGTTCTGTGCGTATAATAATGCTTGTAAATAAAAATTAAAGTGTTCCCATGAACATGAAAGTTGGCCCTCTTCTTGAAGCCATTATAGGTATAGTATAAGACCGAGACGATACACTAAGAGCCACTCTTAAACAAAATTGTTTATAATTCGTTTCAACAGCAGAATTTTCGATGACACCAATAAAGTGCCAACTCACATCCCTTTGCTTACGAGACAGAGATCTAACCACTGAGATATGATGGCGGATGACAATTTTCAAAAGAAGCACTTGTAACACTTCATTATTTCGTATTAATAAATACCATTACGCATTCGTAACTTTAAAGTGGTTGTTTTTAAGCCAAAATGTTAATTTGCCATCCAACAATAAGAGACTTTGACGCCATCAATGAAGTGATTTATGAGATCAGCTCTCTAACTAGTGAAGCATGGTGACAAATTATGCTTTTAAAGGACAGCCATTTGGAAAAATTTATTCGCGACATAAATTAATCCCTATTCCTAAGGCATAGCTGTGTAGAAGTTATTCTTAAGCCAAATTGTTTATATTTCGTTCCAACAGTAGAAGGATCTGAAGCCACCAATAAAGTTCCGACTCACATCCTTTTGCTTACGAATCAGTGGTCTAACCACAGAGCTGTGACGGCTGATGACCATTTCCAATAGAAGCATTTATAACACTTCATTATTTCGTATTAAGAAAATCCATTCCATATTCGTAACTTTAAAATGGTTACTCTTGAGCCAAAATATTATTTTGCAACCTAACAAAAGTAGAATTTGAAGCCATCAGTGAGGTTCAAACACACGACCCGTGATTTATAAGATCAGCTCTATAATAAGTAAAGAATGGTGGCAATTTAAGCTTTTAAAAGACAGACTTTTGAAAGAACTTAATTTATTTTGTAACATAAACCAATCCATATTCCTAAGACTTACTTAATTGTTGAATTGAAATTGCATAAGAGTTACCAAATTATTTATATTTCGTTAAAAAAGCGGAAGGATACGAGACCACCAGTAAAGTTCAAACTCACATCCCTTTATTTAAGAGACAGTGGAACAGTGGCTACACTGAGCTAAGGTGGCAACTAGGGTTAAAAGATAAGTTTAGAAAATCATTATTAAATTTTAACAATTTATGCATTTTTAACTGAAAAATTGCCCTTTCATATTTTAAATTTTTGGTATATGAGAGTTATTCTTCAAATAGAAATCAAATTATTTAGGTCATTCCAACAGAAGATTTTCATTAGTCCATGAAGTTTGAGCACATAATTTTTCGAATTAAAAGACCAGTGTTCTAACCATTAAATAATGGCGGTTGACAAAAACTTCAATTCACAGTTCTATAAAAATTCATTTATTTTATAACAATCAAATTGTATTCCACATTCATAGCTATATCTTATAAATAAATAAATCAGAAGACTTAATTTTCGATCCAACAACGAGACTCGAAATCAAGACAACAGCTCTCTAACACGCTCTATGATGGCTTCAATTAGCTTTAAATAATAGCCATTTTAAAAATCTACTTAATTTATTTGTAACAATAAAAAAATATTCCACATTCATAGTTACATACTATAATAGTTGCTTTCAAACCAAAAATTTCATTTTGCGATCAGTCAAGAGAAGGCTTTAAAATCATTAATGAGGTTCAAACACATGAGTTACGGTTTTCGAATTACTCGCTTATGTTACTGCCAGGGTTGTTAAATGAAACTCTTTTAAAAATTTGCAACGTTTCATTTATTTTGTTTATTCCACATTCATAGCTATATAATAGTTGTTATTTAAGCAAAAATTTGAATTTGCGACCCCAAAGAAGAATTTGTATTCGCCAATGTGGCTCAAAATTACCACCCCTTTTTACAAAGATCAGGTTACCAGTTACCATTTTGTGGATTTAAAGGAAAGCTTTTTAAGCACTAATTAACGCTTTCAATTTGAAATCTCTTAAAAGCCATTGTTTATTCGTATACAAAATTATTCATATATAAAATTTTTTAATTTTCTATATAACAAAAGGAGAACTTTAAGTCATCAATATGGTTTAGAACTCACGAACCCTGGTATGAGACTGACCTAAAGTGTCCACCCAAGCTTTAAAGAAAAGCTTTTTAAAAAAATTCTGCAACACTCTACTACTGAACGGTAACTACTGAAAAAGCATTCTATATTCATAGCTGTATAAAGTGATTTTAAACCAAAAATTTTAATTTTCAATCCAACAAAAACAACAAAAAACTACCAATTATTGGTTTTTAAACTCACGATTACTGGCTTATGAGACCAAAATTTTAACGACTCAATAATTTTGGAAAAAAAATTCCTTTTAAAAGGAAACCTTTTAAAAAAATTGAAGGTCTTTATTTATTTCCAAATTTAAAATCATTCCAATTCATATTATATATAACAATCTTATAAATTCTTTTAATAGCTACATTTAATTAAAGTGGATATCTATCTACATATAACGATCTCATTAAATTCTAATTTGATATTCAATTATGGAATATTTTTAAAAAACTCTCCTAACCACACTCTTCTAACAT
This sequence comes from Caerostris extrusa, assembly GCA_021605095.1. Taxonomy (NCBI): domain Eukaryota; kingdom Metazoa; phylum Arthropoda; class Arachnida; order Araneae; family Araneidae; genus Caerostris; species Caerostris extrusa. The sequence goes on from BPLR01002006.1 coordinate 60,211, forward strand.
TCAAAACATCCAGAGAAATTCCCTACACTTTTTTTTTTTTTTTTCTAATCAAATTGTTTAAAAACCAATTACCGCATCTTCCTTAACGAACGCAACGCATTGTCTCAACCTCCCTTTTCAACAACAATACGGCGGAAATAAAAAAAAAAAAGAGCCACTTAAAAAAAAAAAACATTGTGTAGACAGACACGCTTTCCCCTACACAGCCGTTTCTTTTTCATGGGAAGTGTGACAAATGTGTGTTCCTCACTGGAAGGGAAAAAGGGGAAAAAAAAAAAAAGGAAATTTAATCCTCACCCCAGGTTACGGAAAACCGTAAACTATTGTGGGGAAAGGATTTTCGTTTATCCTCATTAAAAACTCCCTTCAATTAATTTGCACTTCCTTTTTTTATCTCTCTCTCTCTCTATCTCGCCCCCTTTTCCCCCCTGTGTTATTCTATCGAGCAACATATGTTCCATTTTGTTCTAAAACGACATAAACACGATTTTTTTAAATAAAAAAAAAGTTTATTTTGAGCATTTTACTTTATTTAATCTGTTACATTAATTCTAATTTTGCATACACTTTTAATAAACTAAAATAAAATATCGTTTATTAAAGTCGTATTAAAGTAAAAAATTCTTCTCAATATGTATTTTTTTTCAATTAATTAATATTTTTTTCTTTCTATTATTCACGTAATGAGAGATGTGTCATTTTTTTTATATCATAAAACAATTAGAGTTATATCTTTTCTAAAGAAAGGGCATTTTTTTTTTTTTTTTCGTGTAGTGGTCCTATTTGATAAAGTTCAATTTATATTTTCATTTATTAAGTCATACCTTTTACAACTTTTTTTTACTTTTTAACAATCAAATAAAAATGTTGTTAGAAATGTAATTATTAATTATTCTATAATAAATTACATATTTTTTACAATGTCAAACAATATTCTTAAAATAAAAATGATAATGTATTTTAAATTTATTGATTCAGATTTAATTAATGTATTAATACAGATAATTTGTTAAGACATACCAACTTCAATACTTTTAACAATCAGATTAATAATTCCATTTTCAACAATATTTTTATTATTCTGTAAAAATTATATATTTTTACATTATTATTAAACAATGTTAAACAATTTCAAATAATATTCATCAAATAAAATAATGTATTTTAAATATAGTAATGCAGATTTATTTAATTTATTAACATCATTTATTAAGTCATACCTTCCAACTTTAATACCTTTTAACGATCAGATTAATAATTCCATTTCGAACAATATTTTTATTATTCCATAATAAATTACACATTTTTTGCATTATTATTAAACAATGTAGATAACGACAAACAATATTCAACAAATAAAATAATGTATATTTTAAATTTATTCATACAGGTTTAAAATTGAAAACGTTCTCCTTAATAAAAGATAAATGACATTTATTTGTGCAATATTTAAATTTTTTTCTTTTTTATAAATCCCTCCCCCCTCCCCCAAGTAAAAATTTTTCCACTTGTCCAAATCGTACATGCATTCTTACAATCTGTCAAAAATTAAACGATAATCTTTATTATTATTACTAAAATAATCTAGCGAAATTTCAATTCAATGTGTTCTGAAAGCTATTTTAAATATATATCAATTCAAAAAGTGTGGGATTGCGTTTAAAAAAGCTTGTTGCATTTTATAAGACGCAATCGAAAACTTTTGAATTGATATATATTTAAAATAGCTTCAGAATACATTATTAAATTGAAATTTCACTAGATGATTTTATTTGAACACAACATTTTTTTATGAAATGTTTTAATCAATTTTTAATTAAATAAAAATTTCAACATGTCCATCTATGGTCTTTAATGTACAACAGCTTTTAAAATACAAGAATATATATAATTTATTGCAATAGTTTTATTTATTTATTATTATTATTTGATTATATGTCAGAAACCGCCTTATAATATCATTGGATGATGTCATTGCCTTTTGAAGACTTTTAGGCGTAACTGACAACATTTGAGTGGCGTATGGCAGGAAACCCAGAAATAACGCTACAGGGAAGCTTGATTGTTGATGGGAGATATTTATACATCGATTCTACTCGTTTCTGCAAGCAAGTGTCAGCAATGGACGCCACCAGTGGATTTGAACTCGAGTTCTGCACACTAGCTGAGCACAACCATTGGGTTACGAATCAGCCATATAATTATATTTATTATCATTGGCCTATCGTGGGCCAAGGCTGTCACGTACATTTACAGATTTTGAGACGCCTGGAAGATTTCGCGACAGGAAATGTTTTTATTTTTTAAGATTCAAGGATGTCTGCTCTACACCCAACGCTCTGCAGTCCTATTAGACCGGGACTTACGGTTTTAAAGTGGATTTCGAATCATTTCAAACATCCATGGCACTTGACTTGACTACGAAATCTGTGGCACTGAGTACCAAAGTGTTAGTCACTCGCCATCAGGCAGCTCAGCCATATGATCATATAGAAAATAATTTTAACATCAGGTTCTATACCATATTGCTGCTGTCTGGCAGATGTTAGTAAAACAAAATGTCCATATAAATTAATTTGATTTTTTTCCTTGAATTCACACCTCACTAATAGGAACTGAATAAAAATATTAATCTTTAAATATTTAATACATTATAAAAATACATTAAAATACATTAAATATTTATCACATTACGAAAAAATACATTAAAATACGTTAAATACTTAATACATACATTTTAATATTATTTATATTTTTAATACATTGTATCGTTTTTTTGTATTTATTGTATCAAAGAAATTATTTTGAAAAAAATCATGCTTAAATATATTAACAACACTTAAAACTGATTTTATATAATAGCAATTTTTTTTTACCTTTGACAATTCACTTCACTAATAGGAACTGAATAAAAATATTGATCTCTTTAAATATTTAATACCACAAAAATTTTCAGTTTTATCATTGTATTTATTGTATCATTTTTTTTGTATTTATTGTATCATTGTATTTATCATTTTGAAAAATCATGCTCAAATATATTAACAACACTTAACAACTGATTTTATATACAAATACTTTTTAGTTTGAATTCATTGAATTAAGTTGATGTTTATTTATTTGGACTATTTGAATATCATAAAAACCAATTCATTTCTATGTTTGGTGGATTGAAATATTAATATCATTGTAAATTTTTTATATTTAATACACAAAATAACTTTTGCAGAATCATTGAAAATACACACAAAAATAAGTTTGTTGCGCAGAATCATTTAAAACTCAAATAATTTCTTGAATTTGTTCATTGGACATATGAAAAAGTTATACAGAAAGTAATGATATTTTCATATTATTTTCATATTCATTAATATATAAATATATAAAGTAAAATGGACATATTATAAAAAAGATGCACATTAAAAGAAAATTAGAATTAAAAATATTTAATAAATGTTAAGCCTACCTAACAGAACATCTGCAACAGACGAAAGAGAACGCTAGAAAATTAATCTAAAATGACAAAATAACCTTAAACAAATAGAAGCAGACGATTTTTAAATTGTTTTTTAAGCCTTTTGTCGTTCATTTCTTATTAAATAAAACACATTTTATTTATCTAAAAAACATTTATTATTAGAATTTTTTCTACTTTATTATGCCTCAAATATTAAAAAGTAATAAAACATACTATAATAAATTTTATGATAGTTATGATAATATATTTAACCTTAAACTCTTTTAAAACAAGATATAAATTTTAAAGATTTCTTTTTCCCTACAAGCAAAATTTATTCCCTTTTTAACCCCTAAAGTAAGAATTAAATTAAAAACAACGATGTGGAGAAATAATAATTATTGAATTATGTTCTATAGAACTAAATATTTCTATTATGATACATGTTTCAATTCATGTTTGTATTTCAAAAGCGCTTCTAAAAACTTCTTGAATATTTTAAAATTATGCATCAGAGTTTATAAAGTAAAAAAAAAAAATTTAGTCCTCGGGGTTATTTTCTTATCTATTTTATTTTTTTAACTGAAGTTTTATAAGACATTTTTTTCTCTGTTCAGTATTTTTAAATGAGAGAAAAATTTCTTTCATTTAAAAAAATAAATCTAACTAATTTTTTTCGCTTTCAAAAAACACTTCTATTTTACTGAAGTTTTTTTTATATTTTTAATTAATTTTTTTTATCCTCTGTGTTATAAGGAAGGGTAAAAAAATACAGTCTGTCAGAATTATTCTCCGTCTGTCCGTTAGGTCTACTTTAAGAAAATATTTCTGACGTAGTGTCAGTAATTGTGCCATTAATTCATAGGAAGTTTTTTTTTTTTTTTTTTAATTTGGAAGATGGAGTGCTGATATTTTACACTGAATTATTATCTCTTTAATGGAAATTCTAACAATAAATAGTAGAAATACTAAGAAAGAGAAAATGAATTATTTTTTCTAGGTTTTCAATTGTTATAGAAATATGCTTCTTTTTGAATTAAAAAAATATTATTAATTGAAAATTGTTTTTTTTCTGAATTCATTTCTTAAAAATGTTTTTTTGTTGTTGTGACTCATCCTCAGTGTCCTGCAGCGAGGATAGACATCCCATGAGTAATCAATCTAATCATGGATGGAGGGAAAGGGAGCAGCTTCTGTTGTGATGGAGTACCCGTAGGTAGAAGTCTGACTTGACTCCGTGACACTCTTACAGTCATATGAGAGCGGGGACCTACGGCTTTATAGCGGATTCCGAACCGCTACAAATATCCGTGGCACCACCGGGTCTCGAACCGAAACCTGTGGCACCGAGCACTAGACACTAGGCCATTCAGGCCCGATGAATTGTGGTAGGAGGTTAGAGCAGAATATTCTATGTCTTTTATATTTAGAGTGCGGTTCATATTGTTCGATCTCTTGAATGACCAGATGTTGATGGGTCAATATTATTGAAGAATATTTCTGAAAGCTTTTTTCCAGTATTTTTTGAGAGGTAGCAGGGAGATGGATCTTTGAATATCATCGTTTCTCATGAACCAGTTGCATTCATTATTTGTTTAATGATGATATTTTGTTGAGCTTCCAAGATTTTAGTATTATGTTTAGCTGCATAGGGCCATACTGTTAGCCACTATACTAGCAGCTAGTTGGGTCAGGATGAAATACTCACTTTCTAATTATATTAATTTTTATTTACACTATGAATACATACATACACATGGCACACTGTGCCTCTACTACAATAGTATTAATATTTAAAAGCCAAGAGCCGATCCCTGACCGTCTGTTTTGATCTGACGCTCCTAGCGTTCACCTCGTGGTCTGAATTCTCACCGCAACTGCCTACCACACTGGACCACACAGTTACGATCCCAGTTATTGGTCACAGTTACCAGTTATAACCGCGACTCTCGCGGTTATATATCAATAATAATTAAACCTTACAATACTGAGGAGAAGATGGTTTTGGTATGGTTTGTCGCTCTACGGTCATCTTGTGCACACTTTGGGCTAAACAGACCGGGACCTTCAATTTGAAGTGAATTCCCAACCACTACAAACACCCATGGCACCGCCGGGACTCCAACCCAAAACCTGTAGTACCGAGCACCAGAGCGCTAGCCACTCGGCCATCAGGCCCTCAAGGAGAAAATGGAGCATAGAGGTGAAAATCAGAAGTTTATTATTTCTACTCAAACTCAAATATGAGTAGGAAATAATAAACTTTTGGCTTTTTCATCCATATGCTGCTTCTCAATGAGTATCCGTTCAATCAATGATTATAAAGTACGTTGACATCGAAAATCGGACTTTAATCTATTTACATGCTAACTAGTGCATATTATCACAGAATCACAAGTGACTACTTATTATAATCATAATTGTAGAATATAATGGATTCAAACATTAATTTGGGATTTAATTTCTTCATTTTTTTTCCACATTTCAAAATGATTTCTTAATGATGACTCGTTTTCCTTGATCACTGTTTAACTACAAACAAGTTTTCCTCTAATACTTGATTAAAAAAAATGTACCACAGTATTTGGTTGAATATCATGGAATATTTTTATACTACAACATTGGGATTATACGCCGAAATTGTACATCGAAAAACCGAACATTAATTTATTCACAAGCAAACTTCCGCATATTATCACTGAATTACGAAAGGCTACTTATTATACTATTGTGTTCAAAATGTAAGACCCATTTTCAATTTAAAATTCCCGGGGCATGTGGAATTTCAATGTTTTTCTTTTTAGTTTACTGGTGCTGTCTTTGACGTCTGTATGAAACTTGACGTCAAAATATTCATTAGTGTTTGAGTTACGCTTGGCTTTGGGAGATATTAAAACGATTCCGGCGCCTTTTGAAATGTCTGAATTAATCGAGCAAAGAACTTGCCTTAAATTTTGTTCGCGGAAACGGTTTATAGAATGTTGCAGAAGGCATTCTGTGAGCGTTCCTATATCTGAAAGAAATAAACAGTTCAAAGAAGGCAGAGAACGCGTTGAAGATGATGATCCTCTGGTCGACCATCAACCTCAATCTCAACCGACGAAACTCGCGTCCAAAAAATTAAAGATTTGGTGCTTGAAAATCGTCGATTTACAATTAGAGACCTTGCTGCTGATGTTGGAATTTCAAAAGGATCGGTCCATTCCATTTTGGGTCTCTAACGCGTCAAATCTCGATTGGTACCGAAAACACTGAATGCGCCAGCTCACACTGCATTGATTCTTCGTGATTTTTTTCTCCAAAAAGGAAACCCCTGTCGTTCTGCAGCCATCGTATTCACACCGTGCGACTTCTGGTTATTCCCTAAACTGAAAAAACCACTCCGTGGACACCGTTTTGAGTCGATTGAAGAGATTCAACGTGAATCGTCGCGCGCTTTGAAAGCAATCTCTGCCGATGAGTTTTTGCATTGAGAATTGTAATTGCATGCATTGAGAATCGGAAAAAAAAAGTTGGCATAAGTGCATTGTGTCCAGACAGGATTACTTTGAAGACGATGAAATAAATTTGGAAGAATAAATGAAGAATTTTTGAAAAAAAAAGTAATTAGTCTTACTTTTTGGGCACAGTAGTATTCATATTTGTTGGATAATATGGATCAAAACATTAATTTTGAATTTAATTTCTTCATTTTTTATTCCTTTCAAAAATTTCTTAAGGATGATTTATCTTTTTTGATCATCGATTAACAACAAAAGGAAACGAAGAAACATAGAAAGTTTTCATATAATTTTGATTTTAAAAAATTTTGCTACGACATTTGGCTGAATATTATAAGAATGTTTTAATACTACTTTTGGAATTAAGTTGTGATTATACGCTATAAGAGAAATTTAAACTAAAAAATTTTAATTTTACAGTTAACTCGCGTATTTAACTCGCAAACTCAAAACTGGTTTGTGAAGGATTGGTAATATCCACCACAATAGAATATCTTATAGGAGGTAATATTATTAAGAAACTAAAAAATTTTCAACGAACTAGAAGATTGGTAATATCCACCACAATAGAAATAGAATATAAACTTATAAGAGGTAATTTTATTAAAACACTGAAAATTTCAACGAACTAGAAGTGTCTTAATATTTGAACATGTTCTATAATAATAACTCTACAACCCAAACACTATAAATTCGAAAGTAATTTTCACAGGTACCCAGTACCTCCAAAGTTGTAACTCTCTAACTTCAAGCAAGTATTTAGAAACTAAACAGAATTTCCGGTTCTCAAACTTCCCAAACCTCAACACAAGAGAGGATCGAACACATATATGTATATCCATAAATCGAGTTTTTTACGATAAATCTCATTAACAGCAGATACACGCCTGCAGAACTTCTGCCGTGGAGGAAGAGAGAGAAGAAGAAAAACTACGTGTTCAAGCCAGGCTTACACGATAGGAAATCTGTAAATAATATTTACCCAAGAGCTCCAGAGAGCGGGCAATAAAAGTGCAGCTGCCGGGAAGTGCAGCTCGCAGTCCATCAGCGGCGCTAAAATAAACAAACGCTTGTCCAAAAACTGAGGACCATCGTCTCCGGAGACCACCCACAACTCCAAAACTCAAGAACAGATTGTTCGTCGCAAAAACATCGTAAATACGTCTGCACGCAGCCGTCGCGATTTATTAGCGAATCGGGCTGTTTTTAGATGCAGCGCCCGTTGGCCATGGCAAAAAAAAAGTTGCTTCTCTTAACCACTTGCATCGAGGCCACTCTCGTAGTTCACTACAGTGTTGCCAAATTGTTAGCAACAAAAATACTGAAACGAACTTAAATAAATAAGATACTAATAATAATTAAAAATGTCGCACCAATTTAATATATATATATATATATATACTTTTCGAAAATTCGGACCTGAATAGCCGAGTAGCTCTGGCTCTCGGTACCACAAATTTCGGGGTCGAGTCCCGGCAATGCCATGAATGTTGGTAGTGGTTCGGAGTCCACTTTAAACCGTATATCCCGGTCTAATAGGATCGTAGAGCGTTGCTTAGGTATTGTTACTCCGCGTCCATAGCTTATCCTTGAAGCCACGCGCACCTCCTGGGTCGTGCTAATTGAGTAACATAGATGCAACGCTTGCCTTAAGGCGTCAAAAAAAGACAACTATCTAAGTGTTTGTCAAATGCATTAGAACTGAAAAAAAAAAAAAACCCAACTTTTTGAAAATAACGTAATTCCTATCAAGAGGATGGGCCTGATGGCCGAGTGACTGGCGCTCTGTGCCATAGGTTTCAGGTTCGAGTTCCGGTGGTGCCATGGATGTTTGTTGGTTTGGAATTCACTCTAAATCGTAGGTCCAGGATTAATATGACTACTAATACACCACATCACTGTGCCTAGAGCTGAGTTACCTCTTTACAGTTTGGGAATGATGTGGGTAAGAAGTCTGATTGGGCTCTGTGACGCTATATGGCCATATGAGACCAAGACCTACGTCTTAAAGTGGATTCCGAACTCCTACAAACGTCCATGGCACCGCCGGGATTCGAACCTGATACCTATGGTAGTGAGCCAGCCGCCTCGGCCATCAGGCCCCTAAGGTCTAATATGACCGTAGAGCGTTGGGCGTATGACTGACAATACTACACAGTAAATAAAAAAACATCTCATGTCTCGAAATCCATCAGTAGGTAGATTCGCCATGGCCACCATGGGGCTATTGCACCAATGAAGATTGATTTGTCTCTCTACTGTCGTTTTTATCACACTTTAGGCTAATTATACCAGGATCCACAGTTTAACGGAGACTCCGAATCATTAACAAACATCCATGCCACCATCAAGATTCGAACCTGAAGCCAGTGGTAGTCAAAGGTCAGAGTGCTAGCCAATTGGCCATCAGGCCGCACGCATCAATCAGGAAGAAGGAGATATGAAGAAGAATTTAGAAATATAAGCATCGTATAAAGAAAAATCAAATATTATTTCTCCATAACTTTGACTAGAATCGTGAGAGAATGAACCCTTATGTCAATGAGTGAGAAACCTTGTAAGACACAGATTATGAAAATTTTCTTCCTTTTATGGTGTGAACTTTCGAAAAGAAGAGACTCGATGTCGATTTTATCTCAATGCAAGTGTTTCCCATCAAAAGAAATATTGATTTAATGTTTCATATTTTTCTTCTATGTATTCAAAAAAAAACTATTTATGTGTATTTGAAATCTTCGTATCTTTATTTTATGAAAATAAAATATTTTTATTTCTAAACTTTGGAAGTTTGTAATATATTAATTTAACACTTTTTAAGGAAAATATTAAACGAATCAATTTAACTTAATGCATTCTTTATAAATTTTATATTTGTTGATATATCTTCTTCTTATCTTTAAACATTCCCTATTTGTGCAATATTTTTCTTTATTTGCATTCATATTCAGCTTAATTATTATTGGAAAATATATTTTCATTGATATTCAAAGCCAACATTTTATTAAGTGACTGTATAGTTATAACTCTCTTCCAGTGTCGCTATGATTAAATAAAATATATTTTAATAATTAACAATGTAAGATTGTAATATGATTAATACACGCAAATGAGAGTCAACTGCAGTCGAAAGTTCTGTGAGAAAGGGATGAGTTCCCATTTCAGGTTGTAATGAAAAAAAGAGGAAATAAATAAATAGAAAAAATAATTAAAAAAAAAAGTGGGACATTTAGAATAGACTAAAACTTTATTTCAGACTTTAGCGTATTAAGACAGGGTTATATTTCATTTTAGCATACAAAATCGACTATTGTATCATTCCATGGAACTATATAAATTCATACCTCCTTCAGTAAAGTAGCCTTTCTCATATTTTTTAATTATGCGGAATAACACTGCACCTCAAATTGGTGCTATATGAAATTCAAATCCTGTGTTTGATTTAATGTGTCAGCAATATATTATTATCTGTATAAGTAATTAAAAACAATATATTATCTGTGTTACGTCGAAACCCAGGTTCCCCTGCATAGGGGAGGTCAACGCCCTATGTGCAGAAAAACATCTTGTCTGTGGGGGTGTCTGGCAGGGGGTGAGATGACGGGAAAAGAGGGTAAGAAGGAGTTGAACTTCAGCAACTAAAGAGAAAGGTTATGTGGCAATGCATCTTCGAGCTTGATGGCTGCATAAACTAAATGAGTTGAACAGCTACGACCAAAGAGAATGGTCGTGTGGCAGTGCATCTTCGAGCTTGATGGCTGCATAAACTAAAAGAGTTCAACAACTAACCACCGAGAAAGGTTCGTGTGGCAGTGCATCTTCGAGCTTGATGGCTGCATAAGTAAAGAGTTCAATAAGTGTAACCAACGAGAAAGGTTGCGTGTGGCAGTCCATCTTCCGAGCTTGATGGCTGCATAAGTAAAAGAGTTCAATAAATGTAACCAACGAGAAAGGTTGCGTGTGGCAGTTCATCTTCGAGCTTGATGGCTGCATAAGTAAAAGAGTTCAATAAGTGTAACCAACGAGAAAGGTTGCTTGTGGCAGTTCATCTTCGAGCTTGATGGCTGCATAAGTAAAAAGAGTTCAACAAGTGTAACCAACGAGAAAGGTTGCGTGTGGCAGTCCATCTTCGAGCTTGATGGTTGCCTAAATAAAGGAGATTAATTAATTTATACAGTCCATTCATTTCTTCGTGTCTGTGTCGAAGATTACTTGAGTTTATTTTTGTGACCGAGCTATCGAACAGATATTTTTTTTTTTAATTTCAAAAGCGTTGTTATAGCTTCCTAAACAAGACATTTCACGCCCACAATGCATGATACTACTTGTCAGTTCTTTTTTTTTTTTTTTTATTTTTAATAAATAATAAATGAATAATTTGCTCTGAAAAGATTCGCTTTGAAGGTTATGGTATCATAAGTAAAAATTTAAATAAAAAGATAGTTCTGCTTCAAAATAGTGTCGTTCTGAGAAATTTACATTTTTTAAATCAGTCTAATCCCGTGTTACGTTTTTGTTCTGCAACTGTAGGGTAACTATAATTATTCTAATGGTTTTGGAAAAAAAAAATATTTTTTAATTTAATTCTTTATTTTTGTAAAACAGGTTCAGTATTTTTAAGAAATCATTATAAAAGGAATTGCTGAATTTTTATTTAAAATTTCTGTCAAATTAATTATTGATTTTTGTATCAATTATCCTTATACTTCATCGCGCAACAAGCTATAGTGGCAAGCCATTAGCCATAGTGGCAAGAGTGAATTTCCTTCAAATATTTAACAGGAAGTTCCATAGTTCAGGCTTGCTGTTGGGGAGTGGGGTGCAAGCCATGGTGGGCCACGTCTATCTGCTGGCAGATTTCGAGGCAGGAGATGTTCCTTTTTTACTGGGGGAAGGTTGTTCAGGGGAAGGAACTGGATTCTGAACCACTGCAGACATCCTTGGGACTCGAACCAGAAACCTGTGGCCTCGAGTTCTAGTTATTCGGCGAGAGATACAACAAGAAACACCGAGCGAACAAGCGATACAGAGATTTATTTTTCAAACGTTATTAAGAGATAGATGTCTCAATTTCAATTCGAAAATGATATCCACCTTTGCTTTTGTGACAATAACTAAAACTATTAACAAATCTTACGATATTTTATTTTAAAAAAAAAAAGACTATTTAACTCATATAGAAATATTTTTTAGTTGTTGTTTAATAAAATTAGCCATAATCCACCTAACAAAATAAAATCTAGTACAGTTTAATTACTCTTTTTTTTTTTCATCCGTAAACTTATCTTGCCCTGCTCTATTTCTAAGCTCAGATTTTGTGATGGTCAGGATCAGGATAAAGCCACGTGTCTTACAAAACAATTAAAATATCTAAAAATTCCAGTTTGAATTCCTATTTAATGAGGGGAAAAAGATTTTGCGTCTAACAGGTGGGCTGAAATGTTCGTTGGCTAACACATAGATGGCGCTTTTATTATTAAATCCATATGATTTTTAGTTAGCCTAACCTTCAAAAGACACGTGGATAAATTTGACAGCTGTTGCACTATTAGTATGTGAGTTATAGCAGTTTTAGTGTTCATCACGTGCAGTCCACTCGGCTGACTGTCGATTGGACTCCGGTGTGAAATGATGGGCCATGTTTCATCCATTGTCACACATCGACGCAAAAATTCAGGTTTATTACGATTGAACAGCTCCAAACACTGCTTAGAATTCGTTGTTGTTTTGGTCGATTGTGAGCTCGCGAGGCACCCACTTTGAACAGAGCTTTCGCATATCAAATATTCATTCACGATATGTCCAACACGTTCCTTTGATATCTTTAGGGTCTCAGCTATCTCAATCAACTTCACTTTACGGTTATCAGAAATTATTTTGTGGACTTTTTGATGTTTCCTCCGGTAACAGCCTCTTTGGGGCGTCCACTGCGTGCATCGTCCTCGGTGCTCATTTCGCCTCGTTTAAAATTTAGCAAACCACTTCTTTACGGTTGATTTTCCTGGTGCAAAGTCGAATAATGTTTATCAAGCCAAGCCTTGGCTTCAATAGTTTTTTTCACAAAAAAGCAATGCTTTTATTAACACACACGAAATTCCTTTTTTATCCATTTTTTTCAAACTAACAAAGTTGCTTCACTAAAATGCTATAACTCGCATACTAATAGTGCAACAGCTGTCAAATTTATACACGTGTCTTTTGAAGGTTAGGGCTAACTAAAAATCATATGGATTTAATACTAGTAGCGCCATCTATGTGTTAGCCTATGAACCTTCAGCCCACCTGTTATATATTAATAGTTGAAAACAGATGTTGAATTCATAATTATTTCATTTCTGCCTTTTTAATTAAAAGCGTTTCTTTAATCGTTAGATTTTATATTCATTTACAACCAGGCTGGAAGTTGGCTAAAAATTTTCTATTTCTGATTTCCGACTCCGACTCTGTACCGTAATTTTATGAAATTCAAATCCTTATTAATGCATTTAGAAAATTTGAAAATATATTTAATGACTTTTAATGAACTCATCAGTAAAAAGTTTTTGCGTTAACAAACATTTCTTTATACTTTTAAGGGTGAAGTATTTTCACTCACTTATAGATATTCTTGTACTCTACTTACAAAAATGTATGTCCTATAAAAATAACAGTACTAAATTAACAGGTAAAAGCATTATATTAGAATAGCTGAAGTCATTTAAAAGAAAGTTGTACATTTTAATCACAAAGATGATATACTATTAAATCTATTTGTTTTTAAAAACAGAATAGATTCTATAAGATCTTTAACTTTCATGGTTGATCTAAAATAAATTTTTAAACTTTATGTTTCAAAACGAATTTGTATATTTCGAAAAGCGTTTTTGTAATTGTTAACAAGTTATCTCACGCCTACAAGTTATGTGATATAATTTTTGAGTCGGGAACTGGATTTCTTAAACCGACTCCCACGACATATTTTATAAAAATTTATTGTTGATCTAAGATAGCTTTTCATAATCCTTGTTACATTGTCACAATATCTCTCAACACATCTTGTTTGACTTGTTAAAGTAGTAAAATATCTTTGTCAGTGATTGTATTAGTGAAGGATACAATTAAATTGCCTCAACATAACATGCAATTTAACATTAATACTCAAATTTTGAAAACATGAAATATATATTTTTATAAAATATGGGAACTTGATTTTTAAATCGACTCTCTGACTTTTTTAAAAAATAATTTTATTGTTAGTTTAAGAAAGCTTTTTAAAATAATCTTCCAATAATGAGATTGACTTCAGCTTCTATTTGTTTCAATAAGCTCTTAAAAATAATGTTAATTTTTGACTGCGACTGCTTCAAATATGATGATGTGAACTCTGACTCTTAAAAATGTTGGCTTCCCGACTGCGACTATACTTCAGTATTGGTTTCCCGACTCCGACTGCACATCTCTGCATGGAACTCAATGACTATCTCTGAAAGAAGGATAGAAGATTTTCAGGAATAAGCTATCTTCTAATCAGTTTAAAGCAAACCATGAAAGTTTTTCACGAACTATCAATAAAAGGCACTTGCTTATTATTATTGTCCCAATATTCCTGAATCCGTTCGCTTACGAAGCGCCCCCAATTGCTCATCAGTACTCCTTCCATCGAGTAGCTGAAACTGGAATCTGATTTTCCAGAACACAACAACACTTTCCTGCGATTTCCTGCCTGAACACAAATGGAAACTAAAATAAAATAAACACTGGAAAGCTGGACCTAGCCCAGCTTCCATTTATTATCCTAGATTAGCCTTAGTTTTTATTTATTCAGATTCAGCCTGAACAAATGAAAACTAATGGGCAATATCAACAATAATAAAATTTGATTAAAAACATATGCTCCCTAAATACATGTTTTTACATTTAACTTTTGATTTATGGAAATTAATAATATATATTATAATTCCATTATGCTTATAAAGCACGATTCAAGGCCCAGTGATAAATTCCTCTTGCTATCATCCAGGATGGGCACGGTTTGAATCCGCTGGTGGCATTGTTATATCCACTGTTCAGAAGCGAGGAGATTCAATGACGATTGTTTCAGTGTAATGTAGTAAACGTCTCAGCATCCATGGTTTGCGCTGCCAGCCAATGTGCT